>JASDQU010292232.1:0-14355 GCA_032191745.1 Picea mariana
TCATATTACTGTATCATATTAAATGTGAAAGAGAGATTACAACCATGGCCTTGATGTCGTAAGGTCCCTTCCAACTATCCTTCGTTCCCCACACACTTTCACTCCAAGAATTCTGAGAGCATAGATCTGATAATATTCACAATCTATCTTGACAAAGGCAAATCTCAAAGCCTCTCCAACCAAGCTAATAATTCCAAGCCAACCAAAGCTAACTTTCTCCATGAGAACTCCTCTCCTTTTATAATTTGAAGAGGATAAAGTGAGGAGGTTAGGATGATCCCACTAAATCATGAAAGCGAGTAAGATCCAAACCATTCGGATGCCACCTCACCATGGAAGTTTCTTCTTCTAGAAGATTCGAGAAAATACTCGTTTTTCCCACGTGTAAGCATCCTCGCACCCTACCTATAGAGAAACCTACGAACATCTTGCACCCTAGCTATGGTGCAATCTGTGATAATCAGGCATTCTCGCACTCTAATACATAGGCAGCCTGCGAACTTCCTTTTTTACAGGGTTTTTACAAGGGAAAATTGAACTTCTTTTCTCAGGAAAAGTTCTTCTCTCTTCTTTCTTCAGAAACTCAGGCCACTGACCCCTCTAAAGGCAATAGATAGGTTTACATCATTAACGGTCATTGGGATGATGAAAATAATGTGTAAAAATTGTCCTCATGCATTAGCATGGTAATTTTTATTTTATGATTAATTACAAATTGGGGGAAATAGGGTGTTATAGAAAAGCTGCTCAAAAAAGGTCATTATGGTGTCATTGCCCAACTCCATGCCATACAAGCAACAGAGACACCCTCGGTGCCGCATGACCTCTAAGCCCTCATTTATAAACATCAAATGGTATTTTCCACTCCCCAAGGACTCCCTCCTTCCCGCGGTGTTCATGATCATTCCATTCCCCTTGTACCCAGAAGCCTTCCTCCCAATATCCATCCATATCGCCACCCCTTTTCACAAAACAATGAAATTGAGAAAATGGTCCAGGAACTCCTTTATGCAGGCGTTATCCACCCTAGTATGAGCCCTTACTCTTCTCTTGTAGTCATGGTCCTGAAGAAAGAAGGTTCTTGGAGAATGTGTCCTGACTTTCATGCCCTCGACAAACTAACCATTAAAGACAAATTTCCCATTCCTGTCATTGATGACCTCTTGGATGAATTGAGTGGTGCCCAATTCTTTACTAAACTTGATCTTTGCTCGGGCTATCACTAGATACGTATGAAAGAGGCAGACATTCCCAACATGGCCTTTCGAACTCATGAGGGCCACTATGACTTTTTGGTCATGTGCTTTGGCTTGTGTAATGCCCCCTCCACCTTCCAAACCCTCATGAATCATGTCTTCCATCCCTTTCTACGTCATTTTGTCTTAGTTTAACTTTGATGATATCCTCATCTATAGCAAAACCTGGACAGACCATCTTACTCATGTGGATCAAGTTCTCCATCTACTCTCTCAGCACCAACTTTTCCTGAAATAGTCTAAATGTGCTTTTGGTGCCTCAAAGGTAGAATACTTCGGTCATATAGTTGGAAAGGATGGTGTCAGGGTGGATGCAAAAAACATTCAAGCTATGCAAGACTGGCCGCACCCAAAGACTCTCAAAAGTTTGCGTGGATTTCTGGGCTTAATAGGATATTATCACAAGTTTGTTTAGAACTATGGAAAGATTGCAACACCTCTCACTACTCTCCTCAAAAAGAACTCTTTCACTTGGACTCCAGTCATTGCTCAAGATTTCCAAACATTGAAAATGACCATGTACACCACTCTGGTTCTGGCCCTTCCTGATTTCACAAAGACCTTTGTGTTGGAATGTGATGCCTTAGGGAAATTAATCGGCGTTGTCCTTATGTAAGATGGTCGACCTTTGGCCTTCACCAGCAAGCAAGTGTCTGAAAGGAATCTGGGCAAACACATTTATGAAAAGGAAATGTTGGCTATTATGCATGTCATTGATCTGTGGCACCCTTATCTCTTGGGGCAATGCTTCCAAATTAAGACCGACCATCAAAGCCTCAAGTACTTTCTGGAACAACGCATTTCCTCCCTACAGCAACAAAAATGGGTGACTAAGCTCTTTGGATATGATTATGACATCATTTACAAGAAGGGAAAAGACAATGTAGTGGTGGATGCACTATCGCGAAAATATGAAGAAGAAGGATCCCTTTTTTCTCTTTCCTTCATTGTACCCAATTGACTCCAAGCTATGCGCCAGGAATGGCTTCAAGATCCCAAAAGTTCACATCTGATCCAGCAATTGCAGGCCAATTCTCTAGCTCCCACAGGGTACTCTTGGCTCCAGGATGAGCTTTGATACAAAGGCCATTTGTATTTAAGTAAACAATCAAAGCTTAAATCCACGGTACTTTTTGAGCTTCATGCTACACCCACAACAGGGCACTTAGGGTTCACCAAAACCTATGACAGGGTCAAACATTCTTTTTTCTGGGATGGTATGAAATAGGACATCTATAATTTTGTCACTGAATGTGAGGTGTGTCAACGCAACAAGGGAGAAACAGTCAAATCTCCATGAACACTACAACCGCTTCTGATTCCACCTACTATTTGGAAGGATATCTCTATGAAATTTATTACCAGCTTACCCAAATCGTGGAATAAATTAGTCATAATGGTGGTTGTGGATTGCCTTTCCAAGTATGCTCATTTCTGTGCTCTTCAACACCCATTTACTGCATCCATGGTGGCTCAAATTTTCATGGACCAGGTCTCAAGCTTCATGGCTTGCCACACTCTATTGTTTATGATCGTGACCCAACTTTCACAAGCAATATTTGGCAAGAACTGTTTAAGCTAAAGGGCACCCAATTGCATCTCAGCACATCTTATCATCCCCAGACTGATGGTCAAACGAAAGTTGTCAACAAGTGTTTGGAAACATATTTGAGGTGTTTTGCCTCTAAAAAACAACATTAGTGGGCTTAATGGTTACCCCTAGCCGAATGGTGGTACAACACTTCCTACCATACAACTACATGCATGACTCCTTTTGAAGCGGTATATGGACAGAAGCCAGCTTCAGTTCTCTCATACTTACCGGGTACCTCGAAGTTCTAGGCGGTTGACCAAACACTTACAGTTCGAGAGGATATTCTTCATACCCTTAAAGAGAACTTGGTCATGGCACAAAATCGCATGAAGCAACAGTATATCAAGGTCGCTCTGAACGTCAATTTACAGAAGGAGATCAGGTGTTTCTGCGACTACAACCATACAAGCAAACTTCCCTCAAGGCCGAGCATTGTCAGAAGCTAGCACCCAAATTTTATGGTCCTTATACAGTTCTCAAGCGTGTGGGACAAGTCACATACTAGTTAGCTCTGCCCAGTCAGTCGAAGCTACATCATGTTTTTCATGTTTCATGCTTAAAGAAGGTGATTGGAACTAGGTGCCAAATTCAAACCAACCTTCCAGAGTTAGCTGAAGAAGGATCCATTTGGCTATAGCCAGAAGCAATTTTGGACCAACGTGAGCATCTCCTGCGTCAGAGAACCATCAAGGAAGTGCTAGTCCAGTGGAAAGATATGACTCCAACAGATGCCACTTGGTAACCAACTACCATTCTACAGCAGTTTCCACATCTCAAGCCTTGAGGACAAGGTTGTTTTTAAGGGGGCGGATATGTTAGGGTCCTAACCCGCACATAGGTAGATCAATATATTCGTATGTAATAAAGGTCAATATTAATAAGACCTTTCAATAAAATAGAATAGGGTAGATGTAAGAAGACCTAATAGAAGCTTCCTCTTCTAGAAGGATCTTCCTCTAGATGCTTCTCTTGATAGACATATTTAGTATAAATAAGGGTCGAGGGTATGAAAACCCAAGCTTGGAGATTATTGTAACAAAGCGTTGCTCGACTGGAGGTTTCTCCCTTGAAGAGGCCTGTGAACATTTCTTTCTGAATCAAAGTGCTATTTCTATTGTTGTTCTTATATCATTTCTGTGTTATTGTGGAGATTATGCTGGTTATATTACTATTATTCTTCCATTTCTAGCATTTTATTTCTGTTATGCATACTTTTTATATCTAGTATATTGTAGTTATGGCTTGTTGGAAAACCATACATAACATAGGAAAATGGAATGCATATGCATTTATGAGCATGTTAGTGATGCATTATTAGTGTATATAGATATGTTGTAATGAATGTAGATTTTTTAATATATGTGTGTGTGTGTGTGTGTGTGTGTGTGTGTGTATTATAATACTAGGATTAGGCTATTGTTGTATTTATGAATATGAAAGTTGCTAATGATGGATGTTGTTGCAAATGGAAGGAAGCCAAAAAAAAAAAGCTAAAGTGTGGATTATAAGACTAATAAAAGAGGCATGGGAGCTTCTATTGTTATCATCTAATAAGGTAGCATCAAATTTATTTAATGACATCTATGCAAGTATGTATTTTATGAATTTATGTTGCATAATTGTTTAAGGTAATTTAGGTAAGAATTCCCTCAACCAAATTTATTTTATAAAATCACAATATTGTATTAGTTGAATGTGTTAATGGAAAGAAGATACCACTAAGTGGGGTAAAGGTTGGAGGCATGTGGTAATTATAAAAGATGTTATCTTATGAATGCATACAAATGGCATAGGAGAATGTCATGTTATATTGGTTATGAGCTAATAACCAAAGAAATAAAAGGGTATGACCCTGTTTTATGAATAAATGCCAACAAAGCTAGTCATTTATGAGACCATGGCATGGTTGGTTATGGAAAGGCTATGTGCCACACAAATATCCAATGAACTTCTTACTACTAAATAATGTTTGGACTGCAACAATTTTGCTAACACTAATGAACACCACATAATTATATTCTTCATGTAGTGTTCAGATCGAAAAGGAAGACATCCAAATAATTGAGCAAGCAATAAAAGTGTATAGAGAATGTGTTGAAGCATTGGATATACTTTCCCATTACCAATGGTGAGATACATGACTTAGAAATAGATAATTTTGAAGCCAATACAAGAGTGAATTGAACATAAGGCATGAATAAATCATGAAAGTGTGTAAGTGGTAGAGTTGCACTTATACATGATAAAATTATTAGGCTTGAATGCATTTGTTGAATGCATTTTTGTGAATGCATGTATATATGATTATTTAATGGAAATGTGTATGCTAACAGATGAAATGTTACAATTATCACTGACTTATGGAGTTGAGAATATTTCAGGGGTTGTTAGACATTGCAACGAGTAAGTTGCAAACTAAAGTAGTCACATGAGCATTGACTACAAGAAATTTTTGTTCAGATAATAAGTAATGAAAATAATGATATTGAAAGAATGAAAATCTTAGTTGTTGAAGAGACACCTACAAAGAATGATAATTTCATTCTGTTAAATAAATGGTTTGATAGATGTGATTGAATTGTTAAGAGTAGACAATTATGAAATCATTTGTAATCCTTTGTAAGTATTATAATAGAATTTTATGGTACATGAAATACTAATAATCTATTGGTTGACTGCAAGATGGAATCATTGCAGGAAAAATGGTCTCAAGTATGGTATTGTAGAAATCCATAATAAAGATTGATTCCTATTGTTGCAACAACCAAGAAAATTATGAGATAAAATTTCATATTTTGGGAAAAAGTTGAATCTCATTATGAAATAAATTTGATTTTTTAAATGAATTTTTATAATGTTGTCTCACAATGATTATATGTGCGTGATACATATGAGATAATATTTACTGAAGTTGGAATGTTTGGGAAGAAAATATACTATTGGGACACTGAAGTCCTATGATTTCCAAAAATATAGATCCTTAGTGTGGATCTGGATATGAACTGATGCTCTCCCTGTATGTGAAAGCCTTGGCAAGATGGATCATTGAAGGACTGTACATCAATGAAAGGATTCCTAAGCCTAGAAGGGTGAGTGCAGCAAGGAAGAAGCAGCTCAAGAATGGTACAATGGATGAATTATTTCCTGAAGTAGCTAGATGTAATAGGGAAAAGGACTTCTAGTTGAAGTATGAAGACATGAATATAATGCTTGAAAAGAAGAGCATCATAAGCATAACAAGATTCCATATAAAAGGCATGGATATTTTTGAATAATTTTGAGTTTACATGTCTATAATGCACTGAGGACATTGCATAAATAAGGGGGAGGGGAATGTAATACCCCAAGTTAATCCTCATTTTAATTGTACATATGTTTTATAGGCTGGTGAGCCAGGAAATTATAGGCCAGAGTGCATATGTGATTGTTAGGCTGGAGAGTCTGGATTGCTAAAAGACTAGCGTGCCTATTATTGTAATATGTAAACACTCATGGTATTAATAAAATACATCACTGCTCCAGACCGACCCAACAAAAGAGATGGGGGGATAAACTCCACTAGAAAGGGAAATGGGGATAAGAGTCTAGGAAAGGGATAAGAAAAGGGGGATTAATCCCAATGGAATATTATATTAATATTCCTTAAAGCCAAAGTATGGATATGAATATATCCTAAGTTTCTAAAGTGGGGACAAGGGGGTTCCTCAAGTTCCAAGTGTCATAAAAGACACATGTATATATAAGAGGGAGATTTAGTGTATTTCCCATCATTCTTTCATGATTATTCCATGATTTACATCCTTTGTACATGAGAGGGGGGACTAGGCCATTGTATCATAATGGAGCAATCCTGGGAGCATTTTTTAGGTAGAATTGAACAGACGAAGCGGGTTGTCAGGATCATATGTTGAAGAGGTGGGTGGTAAGGAATGTATGTTGAAGAGTCGGGATGTCAGGCCTGTGGTCAAAGAAGCAGGTTGTGAGATACGTGAGAATTCTCTCCAGGTGAGAGAACTGTTGGGAATTATTTCCCAAGGTGTCAAGCTACAACTACATGACTCTAAGAATGCCTATCTGACATGTTGTTGAAGCCCTATAAGGGAAGTGGGCATCCAAAGGACTATTGAGTAGAGAAGGGGCACACTTCCTGCAGTGGGACAGGAATGTGGGGGATTCAGGACTATAGGTTGGTTGCTAGAGTTGGCACTTGAGTCTGAAAATTGTTGTTGTCTGAGAGACCTTAACCTGGCTTAAGATTTCATTTTCCCTAGTGGAGTCTTAGCCACATATCGGGGGTGACCCACTGCTAAAAGTCACGATCAATGTGATCTAAGGTTGGGAGGAATGTTGAAGGTATGCACACAGTTGATGTTTAATTCACAAAAGATAAGTGACTTTATGTGTTTTTGTAAATGTTATGTTATAAATTATGATGTTCTGTTATGGAATTTCTGTTATTTATATGTATGAATTATTATTTTTGTATTTTGTTATTATCTTGCTTAACTATGTTCATATGTAGAACATATCAGTGAAATTAATGGTATCATAATTCAAAATTTTGATGTGGCATTTCCCAACATGGGTTTCGGGATGTTACAATATATGAAGGTGGGGGTGGAGCGATATATTTTTTTTAATAGCAACATTTATATTTTCCTATTAAAAAAAGATGTTGTCATTTTGGGTGCGACAAACTGATACCTCAAATATTCAAAAATTCAAAAGGGATGGTTTCTTCAACTATTTTGTAGATCTTCAACCTTCCTTCATAGAACATGAAAGAGAGAAGATATACTTTCCTATTTTTAATGCCAAATCCTTGAATACATAAATAGATTCTAACAAACTGATTACAAAGGTTTACACAAAAGTAACACATGATTATCTGATATTTTCTCTAACTCCTCCTTTATTGTGTTGGAAACCAAGAGATGCATGTCTTCCTGAGTGATTATTATTTTCTACTTCATGAGCTATCTAATCCTTGTTAGAACTCCTTCGGCTTGTAAGAGGAGGGGATGTATATAGGGAAATGTTTTTCAAAGCATTAACAAAGGAAAAGTATTTAGAGGGATCAAAGAAGGCTTTCATTTTTGGTACCAAATTCTCTAGAGTTTTTCCATCTGCTTCTAATTTGGTAGCATCCTCTTCTTCTTCGTCTATCTCCTCATTATATTCTCCTTCTTCATCATCTGTCCCCTGGACATATTCCCCTTCCTATTATTTTGGATCAACTTCCTTCTCTTCTTCCATTGGTTCCTCAAGAGATCAATTTGAACCTTTGTTAGGGTGTATTCCAAGGTCCTTCCCCAATTCTTCTGGGATTTATGTATCATCTAATTTCTGAAGGGCTCCAAACTTATTATTTTCCAAACTCACCTAAGGATTTGTTTACTAAGGTGACCCCTTACACTGTGAATTTCTATGTTTTTTGGTCATTTTAAATCAAGTTCTGATTTTGGGGGCAGTTGATTCTACCACACTTTTGGACAATTTTTGGTGAAGTTCCCATGATCATAACAAATGTGGCACTTGAATGGATTTTTCTCATAGTATAGAGTCTATTAGAAGCTCCACTCATATATTTTTATTTGTAGTGCCTCTATAAGTCCCTTCTCCAAATCCACCTCCACACAGATTCTTGCACAAGACTATAAGTTTCCTTTCGGTTCCATTCAATCAATGTATCTTCTCGGTTTGTTCCAAATGGATCTAAGATGGTTCTCTTCCAAAAAAATTAAAGGAAGGGAAGGTAGCCTTACCCACATTAGGGTGGAAGAGATTTCATATTATGGATTGAAGTCTATAGACCATTGGGAAAGAAACATTCCCCTGGATCCCATAAAATATGGGCCAGAGCAAAATATTAAATCCCTCTCTAATTTACTGGTAAAAGTAAAAATGAAATAACCCTAACCTACAACAAAATATCTTACCATACCTTTGAGCACAAGGCACCAATGCTTGTCCACCCAAGATTCAACGATCTTTGGACTAGACCATAGCCCAGTGAACTTTCCTACCAAAGCGCATTCAAGAAAGCGAGCATCAATCTTCAAGGTTCCAGAGATGAGAACTCTAGTTTTGGAATATCTTTTATTCTATGGGTTCATAGAATGAACCAAGGATTGAAATGTCTCTATTTCAGCACACACCCATCTTTGCAAACCGTTATAACGCACCTTGTAAATTCGTCAAAGAGCAACTCGGCTCCAGTGATTTCCCTCACTCGAACCACATAAAACAACTTCACTCATTTTTGTGTAGGTGGCAACTAGGATAAACACCAACCACAATGAAAAAAACATATGATCTTCATGTTCTAATAACTTAGGTCGAGGATAGATATTATGTAAAACTTAATAATATGTTTTGCATTTAATATCTCCTTGATATTATGCAAAACTTAATAACATGTTTTGCATAATATCTCCCTCTATCCCAAAGAAATATCATGCAAAAGATATATTTAAAGTTTTGCATAGTATCTCTCCATCCTCATCCTCACCCTCACCTTCATTGATAGCATTTCTATGATTAGATACCTAACATACAATAATAAGATAAACAACATGGATGACAAGAGGCTCCCCAAAATTGCTTCAAACTCCAGCCAAAACCACTAGCATCTCAAGCAAGGTTGGCATAAATATGTCAAATCTTGGCTAAATAATTGGTGAATACGAGAAGAAGTCATCACAGAGAATATCTATAATATTACAAATATTATCACTTCTAAATTTAAAGAGAATATGTGGTGTGATAAAGAATTAATGGATAAAAGGAAAATAAGATACTACAAGGAGGAGGTCAACCCTAATTTAGAAGATCAAAATTACCTCTCAGTTTTAAAAAGTGAAAAGAAGAAAATCAACATTGCTAAAACAAGAACAAACTCTCACGAGCTACATAGTGAAACTGGGTATTGGACAACTCCCAAAACACCATCGGATGCGAGAATTTGTCACATTTTTGACACTAAGCGGATAGAAGATGAAAAACACTTCCTCTTGGATTTCCCTACCTATACCCATATTAGATACCAATTTTAAAATATCTTCCACATTACCGACCTTCCTAACCTCCTAAGTCATCAAAACTATGGTGATCATGGAACACTTCTCTCAATGTTTTTTGAACATAGAAATACAATTTTAAAGAAATTGAAATAATCTCATACCTTCTTAAGGTCCGATAAATCAATTGATCTCAATAAACTATAATCATCATCATAAATAAATACTATAATCATCATCATAAATAAATAATGTTTATGTATTAAGTATTTCCTATCACATCATTGGAAATGAAACAAATCGACATGTGTGCATGTCACTATCCATAGATATCATTATTTGTATCAATCAAAATAAATAAATAACGCTTATGTATTAAGTATTTCCCCTCACATTATTGGAAATGAAACAAATCGACACGTGTGCATGTCACTATCCATCGATATCATTATTTTTATCAATCAAAGTAGTATCACAATCGATCAACATTTTGAGTGGCGATCGGCATTGTGATCAATTCATGCGTGCATTAAAATGTTTTTCTTCCACGTGTATACTTAAATTGGTAAATGCAACATGTGGACATATTATTTCTATTTAAAATTGGTTTCAAGTGCATCAATCATATTTCAGTAATTATAGATCAAATTCATAAGCTTTTTGTTATGGATATCAATTAATTTGTTTTCACATCTTGATTGTCATAGTGTTGTGTAATGTACATATATTTCAACATACAATGATTTCTATTTTCTATAGAGATATATAACAATAATGGCATATTGATATATTGATTCATTTATAACGATGAATATAATAGGAATGGCATATTATGATTGGTTTTAGTATTACCTTATAATGATCAATATCTTTTATTTTTGGAAATGAAATCGATTCATATGTATTGAGGGAGAACAAACTAGGTGCGTGGGTCCCTAAAATTAAAATTACCTTAGTTGACATATGTGTCTATGAAATATATTACCAAAACTTAAGACCAAACCTCATATTGTACCCATCTTTCCTTAGGAAATAGGTTTGATATTTAACCTAACCTATATAGAGTCATATCCAATTTCACTTTGTTAAAACATGGTCAAACTTGTGAATTGTTAAACCATAATTACATCTTAGGATTTTAGCTTTAAATTTTAATCATGATCATGGTAAAAAAAACATGGTGATATGGATCGAACGGTAATATAGGACCACCTTTGATTTTTTTTTATTTTTTTTTTCAATTTTTTTTTTTTTATTTTTTTTTCAAAAATATATTAACAATGTAATTTAAAAATAAAAGTAAATATTTTATATAAAAAAATTTGTCATTAAATTTTTTATTAAAATTAGTTTGGACATGTCAATTTTTGTTAGCACATCTGGTTAAGGTGTGGGTTTTATTTGCTAAGAGGTCTTATTTCAATCATTTTAGGATGTGTTTAGTTGGGAAGAGACACCCAAAAATCCAACTATGTTAAAGGTTGGTGCAGCCCAGGCCAGATAGGATCCCTGGTTGATTTTGATGACTTAGATACCCCTAGGTTGTAGTTTCTTAGTCAATGATTGAAATGTTGACCCTACAAGTAACGTGTATTTCTAACAAACAAAAAAAAAAAATTAATATATACCAAAATTTATTTTTGAAAAACTAATTTTATAAAAAAATATACACAATTTTAAATATTATTACCACAAATTAATAATTATATATACATAATTTTATAATGACAAAAAAATTATTAGTTTGATGTTCATCATGTGAGACATATTTAATGTACTAACTACATTTCTAAAATACTTTTTTTTATCAAGTAAATAATCAAATTACCAAAGCATGCTATTTCCTTAAAATACTTTTTTAAGTATCAAAGCATGCTATTTCCTTAAAACACTTTTTTAAGATTAAAACAATGAATGTGTGTTATGTAGAATTCCCATAAAACCAATAAATTTAGATGATTATGATACATTTAGATGATTATGATACATTGTTTAAACCTTAATCTTTGAACCATTAGCACCATCCCACTAATCCCTTAGCCATTAACTTATTCACAACTTAACCCATTAATTGCCTAACCCACAAACCTCCTAATTCACTAATTTTCTTTAACCATATTTACCTAAAATGACCATGGTTGAACACATTAACCAATTAAATCTAAGCCAATCCTCTAATATGTTTTGACCTCTTTACTCACTAACCCTAATGATAAACTAGTCATAATTTGACAATCATTAACCATATTTACAGTGTTTGACCTATAAATTATTGAACCTCCTATTGACTTACCCCCAACCCCTTGACCTACTTACAACCTAACACAATCACCCACTAACCCATTTAACCACCCAACTCACTAATCTCTTAACACATAAATCATTTAACTCTCTAATCCTAATAACACACTAATCTTTGACCGTCATTAATCATTAACTATAGTTGACCATGATTGACCATTATTGACAATCATTGACCATCTTAACTATATAAACCATTAAACCATTGAGCCATAAATGTGTAATCTAGTAACAAGCAATGAATTAATTAATCTTATATTAAACAAAAACCCTAAATTTAAAATTGCCCATGTCATTACTAATGAGCATAGATGATGTAAGCCTTGAATAGATTTAACAACATAAAAAAACCTATCCAAAATATAATTTTAATTTATAATATTTCCAAAAACAATCATCCTACAAATCAAGATAAAAACGTAATTTCTCCTTATTTATTTATTTATATATATGATCCGTATTTATTTATATATGATCCGTCCCTTAAATCATAAGGTATGGTTCTTCTTATTAGCCCCTGCCAAAGGCTTAGGACTATAACAATGAGTTTGTTCTTTGACTCTAGATTAGTTTCTGGTTAACTTTAAATTTGTGTACTGTATCAAATGTATAACATACGAAATAAATATATGTATTTTTTTATATAATAAAAAAACATATTTTTCTCGGTTTTCTCTTTACTGATAAGGCCACAAAGAGTAATATGCGGTTTGGCCGCAAGCTAAGGTTACCAGCGTTTCAAGTTTCAAATTTCAATCAAAATTTAATGTGTAGTTTTGTTTTCAAATTAGAGATTAACTTTATATATTAAAAACTAATATAATATTTATAAAATATTTCAATGTATTAAATTAACATTTTTTATTTTTATCCTTATTATAATATATATTGATACAATATATGTAATTAATATTGTATACTCAATAATACTTGAGATAGCCAAGGACAACAAAGAAAAGTGGTAAAAGAGAAATAGGTTGTTGCAATTATTGTAGAATCAATTATGTTATTGTTAGGGTCCTAACCCGCACATAGGTAGATCAATATATTTGGATGTAATAAAGGTCAATATTAATAAGGCCTTTCAATAAAATAGAATAAGGCAGATGTAAGAAGACCTAATAGAAGCTTCCGCTTCTAGAAGGATCTTCCTCTAGATGCTTCTCTTGATAGACATATTTAGTATAAATAAGGGTTGAGGGTATGAAAACCCAAGCTTGGAGATTATTGTAACAGAGCGCTGCTCGACTGGAGGTTGCCCCCTCGAAGAGGCTCGTGAACATTGCTTTTTGAATCAAAGTGATATTTATGTTGTTGTTCTTATATCATTTATGTGTTATTGTGGAGATTATGCTGGTTATATTACTGTTATTCTGCCATTTCTAGCATTTTATTTCTGTTATGCATACTTTTTATATCTAGTATATTGCAAGTGGTATCAGAGCACTTTCCTTGGCAAAAATTGTGGGAATTTTTTTTTCAGGGTAGAGATGTATTCCAGCATCTTTAAGCCACAGAGATCTGTCGTTATGCGCATAAACCCACGGTTGAGGGATTCATACACACAGGAAATACAAGTGTTTCTTAAGGGCACATCTGTTGGCCACCCTTGTAACCCATGTTGGTACCCCTTCGAGTGGTAGCGCATTAGACAACACATGTGTATGGATCAGCCTAGATTTCCTGAAGCCCTCTTTAGATAAACCTATTGGCCATCGGATTGCTATAGTGTCACTGAGAACGACACTCGGGAAGATACTCTCTAGTACCTGGGTAGTCGGGTAGTACGACTAAGGGTACGGTCTATCCTCCTTAGTTAGTTCCTCGAGATATTGGGCCGAGTACTATTGTTGGACCTTGCACGTATATCAGAGAGCTATAGCACAGGGCAAACCCTTGTCTATAAAACCCTTGAATACCTAACCCTTGGTGGACAGAAACATAAACAAATTAAAACAGACAAGATCTATTACCATGCAACTGTGTTCAAGTTGCTAAGTAAATACACATTTCTTTCTGGTTAAGAATTTGGGGATTTCATCACTACAGTATTCTTCAAACCAGAGTATAACTCCGTAGGTAAAAAATAAAAAAATAAAAAAAAAGTCTGGAAATTTTTTCACCATTATTTGAGACCTATTCCATTGGATTCATCTCTTCGCCCTTATCACATTCATCCATATCA
>JASDQU010292233.1:6053-20474 GCA_032191745.1 Picea mariana
GAATTAAAGAACAAATGTTAGAATTATTATTAAATTAAATGAAGAGGTGCATTGTTTCATACAAAGAGACACAATGTTTCAAATTCATATCTATTGGAATATTATATAAACATAAAGGAGTCATGGAAGGAGAGTGTCTTTGTTGTATAATTCAGAAGATAAAAACACAGACATAGTCCAAGTAAGAAATTGAAACATTCACATGAAGTAAGGATGGAAGGGAGGATAAAGGGAGGTTTTAAGTCCTCCACATGTTGAATCTTGAAATAGGGAGTTGGTGCTTCCTCAAATTGCTATCTGAAAACAAGAGGATTGGAGTTCTATACATGTTGGAGCCTGATCTATAGGGTTTTGGTGCTTCCTCAAGTTGGTGCTTGGAAAACAGAGGATCGATGTCTCCTTGAATTGGTGATCAAAATAAGAGAGATCGATGTCTCTTACAAACTGTAACTTGTAAATGAAATATAATTTTTATGATTGTTACTTTTAAAATTCAGAGTTATGTACATTCTTTTTGATAAATTGCTATAAATTAATAAATAATTGATTTAATTTGAGAACAAAGAATCAATATTGAGTCACCCCCCCTCTCAGTATTGAAAAAAATTCCAACAATTGGTATTAGAGAAGGTTACTTCACAACAGTCTAACCACTTGAAGGAAGATTCTGAGAAATCCAATGGATCAACAAGAAGGAATGTCCTCCAACATAGCACCATTGTTCAAGGGAAATGCTTATTCATTTTGGACTATAAGTATGAGAAGTTATTTGATGGATCTTGGATGTGATGTTTGGCTATCTATGGTAAATGGTTACACTCCCCCAACTACTCCACCTTCAGATGTTGCTGCAAAGAAACTCTGCAATGATAATTCAAGGGTTGTTAATGCAATTCTGGGTGGAAAAGCAAATCCCATATTTGTAAAAGTGATGCATTGTAAATCAATAAAATAAATTTGGGACAAAATTAAATTCATCTATGAAGGGGATGTAAAATTTAAGCAAGAAAAACTTCAAACATACAGAGGGAATTTTGAGAGTCTAAAGATGAAAGAGGAAGAAAACATTACATAATATTTTCACAGAGTGGATTAAATAGTGAATTGAATCAGAGCATTGGGAGAAGAGCTAAAAGACAAAATTATTGTCCAAAAGGTGTTGAGATGATTACCAATGAGATATGATTCCAAGGTATCTACCTTGGAATATTGACAAGACCTTGACAATATTACAAGGGATGAACTTCATGGGATTCTTATAGCCTATGAGATGAGAACTGGCCAAGAAAAGTCATAAAAAATGGGAGACAACTTTCAAAGAATCAAAAGAAACAAATAACCATGAGCATGTGCAAAATGTGAATCACTCAAACATTTTAGATCAATAATAAGATAACTTTATAAGGAAACTCAAGAAAGGTTATAGGAAATACAAAGGGAAGTTACCCCACAAATGTTTAAAGTATGGAAAAGTTGGACATTTTTCCTCCAAATGTCCCTATCCAAAGAAGGAAGAGAGTGATGATGAATAAACTCAAAATCATAAAGAATATAAAAAGAGAAAAACTGGAAACACAAATAAATTATACAAGAAAAATAAAAACTTCTACTCCAAAGAAGAAAGTAGTTCATATGACATGAGTGAAGATGATGAGACAACTTTTGTTTATGGGCGTGGAATCTCAAAATAAAGTTGATGATGATAATGAAGAAAACTATGAATTTGAAGGAGAAGTATACCTTGAAGGAGAATGTTTTAGTGCTCTTGAAGAACTTATAAATTATAAAAGGAAAAGAAAATCATTGAAAGAACAACTATTGGAATATGAAGGGAAAAAAATCAAGAGAAAATGAAGTTTCAAAAACCATCAAGGAATCAGAACAAATCAATATCTTGAAGACTGAACTCTAAGAATCCAAAAGAATTGAATAATTCATAAGTAAACAACTCAATGAAAAACAACTAGACCGTGAAAAGATAGAGGCTGAAATTGTTTTTCTAAAAAGAGAACTTGAAAAAGGAAACAACCAATCAAGATTTGAAAATAGTTCAAGAATATTGGATAATACTCTTAACATTCAAAGATCATCAAGCAATAAGTCAAGACTAGGTTATGATCAAAATAAGTCTAACAAAGGATCTAACTCTACATCTCAGGAAACTGACAAAAATCCAAAAATTAATGTAGTTTCCCTTCACATATATTTCAAAAAGGAAGAAATAAAAATAAAGACTGATTCTAATCAACAAAAATATGCTCTCCCTTCAAAAGAAAATGAATATAGAAGGAATATAACTACAAGAAGAAATCCCTCAAAAAGGTATTGACATCTCTTTCTTGGATATTGTTACTCTTGCAATAATTTTGGACATAAAACATTACATTGTAGAGATTATAGAAAGAACAATAATAGGAATGTTCAAAAATATGGTTATAAGAACAACAAGAATAATAATAATCAAGAGAACATAAACTATAATTCATTCTCTCCATTGAAAAATCACAATGTTGAATGCCTCAAATGCAACAATTATGGTCACAAATCTAGTGACTGTAGACTACCAAAACTTCCCATAAAAATGTCCAAAATTCAAGAAGAAAATCATAAGAAGGGATGGAAAGAAAAAAAAATGGAAGAAAAATAAACAGAGTGTAAGGTAGCCTTATATGCTAAAGATAAAAGGAGTCAATGGTATGTTGAAAATAGATGTTCAAAACATATGATTGGAGATCAAGACAATTTCCTCAGTCTGAAAAAGAAAGAAAAATGAAGTGTTACATTTGGAGATAATGTCTCTGCCAAGATACTTGGAAAGGGCACATTCAGTCTAGGAAATAATAAAGCTAAAGAAGAAAATGTGCTATAAGTTGAAAATTTGAAGCCTAATCTCCTAAGTGTGAGTCAAACTTGTGATCAAGGATACATACTCATCTTTGAATCTAAAAAATGTGAAATTAGAAAAGAATGCCCAGGAAAACTAGTGATTCTTGCACCAAGGACACCAAACAATGTTTATATATTAAAAATAAAAGAAGAAGATTTTTTTTTTCATGATCCAAATAGAACAAAGTTGGTTATGGAACAAAATAATGGGACATATATGTTTTAAAAATTTAATAAAAGTCAATAAAAAGGAAGCTGTGCAAAATATGCCAAAGATTATTAAACATTCAAACTTTGTCTGTAGACACTACCAACATGGAAAGAAGAAATGAGTAAGATTCAAGACAAAATAATACTCTACATAAAATCCATTGGAACTTGTTCACATTGACCTCTGTGGACCAACAAGAACTAAAAGCATGCAAGGTGAACATTACTTCATTTTATTCATAAATGACTATACAAGGATGACTTGGGTATCCTTTCTCAAAGAGAAATCAAAAGATTTCAAAAAATTCAAGGCTTTCAAAGAACATGGTGAAAATTAGACTGATCTCAAAATCAAGTGCTTAAGATAAGACAATGGAGAGGAGTTTACCTCATATGATTTCAATAAGTTTTATGAAACTCATGGAATTAAAAGACATTTTTCAACTCCAATAACTACTCAACAAAATGGAGTTCCTAAAAGGAAAAATGGAACTTTCCAAGAAGCATCCAGAACTCTGTTAAATGAAGCCAAACTTATAGATATCTATTGGAGAGAAGAATTATATACATAAGTGTACACACTTAACAAATATCAACTTAGAGTTAACCATGACAAGACACCATATGAGTTGTGGTTTGGTAGACCAACAATAGTCAAACACTTCAGAGTATTTGGGAGAAAATGGTATATAAAAAGACATGATAATAATCTAGGAAAATTTGATTCCAGATCAGATGATGGTATATTTCTTGGTTACCCATATAATAAAAAGACATACAGATGCTACAATATGAGATTGCACAAAATTGTAGAAAGTGAAAATGTAAAGGTGGATGTTATAACATCAAGAAGAATCAAATCTCAATATGATTCACAAGTTGATGAAAGAAGAAGAGATGAATATGACAAAGAAGAAACTGAAGAAATATAAGAAGAAGAATAACAAAGTGAAGAAGAAAAAAAAGAGGAAGCATCACTAAGAAAAGAATCAAGAGAATGATCAAGAAGAGTACAAAGAGATCATCTTGAAAGTCAAATCATAGGAAACAAAAGTGTTGGAGTTGAAACAAGAAAAAGGAAATGCTCTCCCTAATAAAACCCAAAACATTTGTAGAATCTAGAAAATATGAATATTGGATTAAAGCCATGAATGAAGAGCTTGATAAAATAGAGAAGAATCAGACCTAGAAACTTGTCCCAAGAAAAAATACAAAAATGTGGTAGGGACCAAGTGGATTTTTAAGAAGAAAGTTAATGAATATGGTCAAATTATAAGGAATAAAGCAAGATTAGTGTGCAAAGGATATGCGCAAGTAGAAGGGATTAACTTTGAGGAAACATTTTCCCCTTGTTGGTTTACTTGTGGGCTGAGCCAGGTTCTAACTACAGGATTACCAACTTCCCTTCTACCATCAACCCTTCTGAATACGAGAAGGAAACACAATGCATAGATTTCACTGTGTAGTCTCACCCAAGAGGGCTTCAATGGGTCGCTGAAAGGCTCAAAATCCTACAACGCAGGGATGGGATGTGTTTATCTCTCAAAGGAATTACATCTACTCGATGTTAGACCTCAACCCCTCATTAGATCTTAGTTTAGACCAACATCACTAATATTCCAATAAGAATTCATTAACCATTATAGCAGCATGTATTCAATGATAGGTATTCATATACTATAACATATGATTCATATCTAAACACCAGCTATGACATTCATTCATTTAGTGTTGTTCTATATTTCTTCACTTAGTGCACAATATTATTTCATTTTTCATTTAACATGTTCATCATAAATTCATCAAATAAAATGTAACCATTGTTGACATTATTGATTATTTGTTGTCATTGATGGCAACATGAGTCCAACATGTAAAGTAATCAAAAGAAGTGGAGAATCACCTTGTGGCAGAAGCAATTTGTGATCATTGTTGATCACAATAGGATCAACAATGATCCTATGAATATAAAGTTCAGGAGAGGTAGCATGCATAGAATCCATGTATAGAAGGAGTAACGAAGGACAAGGAATTAAAAGCTCAGGAGAGTTAGTGACTGAATATTAGTGCATAAAATAATGCACACATAGTTATTAAAATTTCAAGAGAAATAGTGATGAAAAAATAAGAAAGGAAGAACAGATAAGTAAGCTATAGGAGCCATCGATCTAACAAAACAATATATCTTGATCATCGAAGGATGAATGCAGCCTCTACCACCAACATCTTCCCGAAGCAGCGAAGCACAAAGTCACGAACTAACGTCGGTCATTGAAATAAGATCCTCTGGATTCTCACATGATCGTTGGATCAAAACATAGTGGAAAGATACGTAAGCACTCCCATGTTGACCACTTTTTTGTTGACCAAATCCAAAGGAAATTGAAGAAACAATTACCTGGACCTCTGAATCCCTAGAGTCCTGAAATCCTAAAGTAAATAGTGGTCGTCCATGTCAACAGTTGATTAAGTCATAACCGTTGGATTAAGCTAGTGGAAGGATAGTGTAAGGATTGAAACTAGAATATTGATCTAGACTGGAGATATTGGAGCCGTGAGATCACAATAAAGGAAAGGAGACAGTCAACTTCGACGTTGACCAACTCTGGTGGAAATTGGAGCAACAATTACCTGGACCTCCGAAGCCCCAAAGCTCCAAAGTCACGAAATCCCGTCGTTTGTCGGATTAGGAAATTCCTTCAGTCATTGATCTATTCATAGTGCGCCAAGGAATATGTTGACCACTTCGGTGCTGACCAACTCCGGTGGAAATTGGAGTAACAATTATTTGGACCTCCGGAGCCCCAAAGTCCCAAAGTCACGAACTCGCGTCGATTGTCGTATCAGGAAATCCAGTCAACCATTGATATGGAGTACCTATGACTGTTATATCTAGGAGGAGTACATGTGACACATCAGGAGATCCACATTAGCAAGACCATGTCAGGAAGGACACATGGCACATTCAGATGGTGAAAAGTGTCAAGGTCTAGTTGGAACTTTAGGTATATGAAAGTCACGAATCTAGGTGACACACGGAAGCCACTTAGCTAGTGGAACGTTAAAAGTGATGTCAACAAGCTATGCCACTCCGAGAGTAAATTCCTTTGGGGATATCCAATTTTTACTACCAGAAAATACCTAAAGTGTCGAAGGTCAAAGTTAATGATGGTCGTTGATCTAAGATATTCTGGATTCTCTCGACCATTGATCAAGCATAGTGGAAGGACATCGTAAGAAGAGGTGTTAACTAACAACAAGTGGTCACCACCGCTTTATGAATTATTCGGTAGGTTATCACTTAGGAGGAATTGAACTACTTCATAGTTCTAGTAACTTGAAGTCTGAGAGTACCAAAGCTTCGAAATAAAATCTAGACCATTGAATTTTATGGACACACATCAAGTCAATATTAATAGAGTATACACACTTTGGTGAAATTTAGTCTGGGAGAATTGGAATTTTATAAAAAGAACAAACTCCCGAAGTTGTGAAGTACCGGAGGAAACGATAGCGTCCATCTAACGATTGAATCCCAACCATCAACGATGAGGATTGAAATCATGAATTGAAGTTTCTAGAGATATAACACTCTGTAAGATAGCGTTTCTGAGATAACAAGATTTTGGTGAAGAGAATAAAAGTTATAGAATGTCGAAGTCTGGAGAACAGGGTCCCAACACTAGACATATGGGGGATAAAAAGAAAAAATGGAAGAATTCTGAAGCACGAAACATTGGTCTCGTGATAGAGGAATAAAGGTGAAAAAAGAGGCAGTGCTTAATTAATAAGCCTGTGGTTCTATGCATATGGTCATATGAAATACATGGTTTGAAGGAAGCACCTCATACAGATTTCATTAAAGTCTGTAGAATAATTTGACAAAGAATTAACACCAGGACAAAACATAGAATCGGTAAAAGATCAAATATGATTTGTTGGTGAACCGAGAATGTAGCAGAACATGAGAATAATATAATGAGTCGATCCATGTCTATGGTCAACTCATAAAGACAAATTTCAAAATCAAGATTAGTTAGTTAAAAGAAGAGGTGCAATGGTTCAAACAAAGGGACATAATGGTTCAAACTCATACCTATTGGGAGACTATATAAACAAAGAAGTATGGTGAATGTTAGGACCCAGAAATGTCCCTTTTTCACCACATCTTTTTCCCATTCAACCTTATCATCTCTAAGATAATGCCTACTATAATGCATGCTAAGACCGTTTTTTCCCAAGGTATGAATCATTCATCTTGCTTTTATATTTTCATTTACTCAGCATGTTTGATTGGTAACGTTCACATGTTTTACCCATAAAATGATTCAACTAATGATCGAAATGTATAGAACAACCAAGTCTTGAAGAATGGCCGCTACTGTTACACCAGCTATTATAGCTATGCGCCAATCTTGGAAGCTGTTACAACTATGCACCAATTTTGGAAGCTGTTACAGCTATGCACCAATCCTGGAAGTTGTTACACGACTGCTACAACAGGTGCCACTGATTCTGCTGTTACATGACCGTTGTAACAAATTCCACCGATTTTGTTGTTACATGTTTGCTGCAACAAATGCCACCAATCCTTAAAGTTGCTACACATGTTGTTACATGTTTTAGTTTACACAATTAGTTCTAGATCTTGTATTAATGATATCATACGAACAGCTTGAGAATTGGGGATTCTCAAGGCTGTTCTGATTTTGTTTTAAATGAATGAATCTGAATTTAAATAGCAGATCTTTTGTAATCAGTGGGGATGGATTTTTGATTGTGAGAAAGTGAAGTAGAGTAAAGCTTATTGTACACAAACATTTTGGAAAATCAATAAAAGAGTGGATTGAGTTTCTTTAGCGGACTGTAACCTATTTCTTTGAGTGGATTTAGTGAGAAGGAAAGGGCCCACCTTTCTCACAGATTCCCCTTTGTTTTTAATTCCAGATTAGTTGTTTTAATATGAATGATTTATCTATTAAACAATTCTAGAATGCAATTGTTGTTACAGTCTAGTTCCTTCTTGTTAGATGCACATAAATTTGTCTCATGAGAATTAGAAGTCGATTGTTGAACAGTGCTAGAGAACTGCTTTCCCTTTTTCTGCATTAGATTAAAATTTTGTTTCCAAGTAAAAGAAAATAAAAGTGTGAATTAATTTCTTGCAATAAGTAGATTTCCTTTCTGCAAATAGTATAGAACTTCTTCCTACAAAAGTAAAATAGAAAGTTAGAGTAGGTAATCCAGTATTCTTATACACTCATCAGTTTATATTTCAACTATGATTTCAATTCTGTAGAACTCCATCTATATCAACACAATTGTGTTAGTGATAATTTTTGTTTCTCTTTTAAAATTCCCCACTACAATTTGATTAGTGTTGCTTTCATAATCTAGCATAGGATGTGCACAATTATCTTGAAACAACAGACTTCCCTGGGTTGAAAATTTATATTGAACACCTTAATTTTCTATTTATCTAGACAATTAAAGTGCCTAACAGTGAACAAAGAGGTAGTTGAATTTGTTGAAGTATATATATTTATATATAATGGATTGAATGAAGGTTCATTCTATCAGGTTGGTGCCTGTTTACAAGTTGGGTCTTGTATGAGGATTGGATTTCTCACATCTCAGTTAGATCTAAGATCAACAAGATGGGACTTGTTATGAGGGTTGGATTCCTCATCTCTCAGTTGGATATGAGAACTACAAGATGGGTCTTGTAACAACGAGTTGGGTCTCTCATAATTGTTTTCATTCAAGTTAAGTAAATGAATAAAATATTGATTCTTTTATATATTGGTTGAGAAATTGAAATAAATATATGTTGTTCAATTAATTTATGAAAAGTGGAAAATTGTTCAAAGTTTTGTGACATCGATTCACCCCCTCTCTCAGTTTCAAGTGTACATTTCAACAATTGGTATCAGAGTGGGTGCCTTCGACATGTTTTAAACACTAGAAGGTATATTTTGAATAAATGGGTGGAAAAAATGTTATCTCCACAAATGAAACTGCCTTATTTGATGGAACATATTATTCTTCATGGAGGGAAAATATGAAAAGATAATTGATGTCAAGAGGATATGGAGTTTGAGATTTGGTAGTAAGTAATCCTTGACACTTAAACACTTCAAACAGAAATACCAAAACTACAAAGGAAACAAGGAGAAACAATTAATTATCCTTAAAAGAAATCGAGGATGGATTTTCAGACCGAGTCAAAGAAAAAATGAGACACTGCAAATCTGCTAAATAATTATGGTTCCACCTAGAAAATTGTTATCAGAATGAAGCACAAGAAGAAGATAAATCCTATCAAAGTAAGGGAAAAAAACTCGAATAAAGAGGATTCCTATCAGAATAAAGAACAAAACCCAGAAGAAGATAATTCTTATCCAAAAAAGGAACAATATAAAGAAAACGAGAATTTCAATCAGATTGAAGAACAAAATATAGAGAAAGAGATTTCTAATCAGAATGAAATGCATGATTTGATGCAAACCCCAGTCATCAGCACTGAACAATACTACATCAAGGAATTGATGAATACCTCAGTATTCACCAAAGAAAAACTATTATATTTTAAGAATGATGTTATAACTACATTTGAAGTGATTAGTATGGAATCAACAGATAGTCTATATATTGAAGTTACTAGGGATGTTCTTGACTAGCTTGAATACACATTTATTTTCACTTTTGAAGAGTTGGAGAAAATTCAAAATAAATATATGTTTCTACTACAACAGTTAGATCAATCTAACCATGAAGATCATGAACAAAAGTTTTAGTTAGAAAACAAAGAAGAATAGATCAAAAGTTTGAAAACTGAAGTTGTTAATCTAACATAAGATATGGAAGAATTAAAGACACATAACAATAAAAGAAAAGAAGTACTAAAAGAAACAAAAGAATTGGTTAACAGTCTAAAAACTCAACTTGAGGAAACTAAAGAAAGTGAAGAAGTCCTGAAGATCCAGTTAACTAGGAAAGAAAATTCTCACCACATGTTGGAATTGGAAATCATCAACTCCAAAAATATAAATGAAAGTACTAATGTAGATCTGGTGACTCAAATTGAAGAAGATAAGAAAAAGGAAGAATCCCAGAAGATCCAAATAACTAAAAAGGAAAAATTATGCCAAATGTTTGAATTAGAAGCCATCAACCTAAAAAGGATTCAGCTAGAATACAAGGAAGAAATCAAAATATTGAAAATTAAAGTTTTTTATCTAAAAAAGATATGGAAGAATTGAAGACATATGAAAAAACTATTAAATGCAAAGAAGTCTTGGATGAGATAGAAGAAATAGTCATCATTCTAAAGACTCAACTTGAACATGCTAAGAAAGTGGAAGAAGATATGAAGATTTAGTTAACTAAAAAGGAAGAGACATGTCACATGTTGAAATTCGAAATAGTCAATATCAAAAAGATGGATGGAAACACAAATAAATATGTCAAATTCTAGAATAGAAAAACTATCCTAGATAATATTTGGAGCAATCAAAGATTGGTTGATGGCAAAACTGGTCTTGGATACAATAAAAGGGAAGATAATGACAAATGGAGCACCATTTACAAACATGAGGAATGATCATCCTTCTCAAAAGGAAAAGGTGCAATTACAAAGAAATTACAAGTCATGATCTTTGTTAAGGAAGGAAGCTATAGAAGAAAAATGGAAGAAGAAAATCAAAAGACAAATATCTCAAGCCAAAATAAATTCAAGAATGGAAACACCTTCAATGGCTATTTATTTTCTTGTCATAGCATTGGCCATAAAGAAATGGACTGTAAGAAACTAGAGAAAGGATATGCAGGAAAATCCAAAAAATCAATTAGATGTTGGAGATGCAATTTTGTTGAGCACAGAATTTTTTTTTTTCATACAATGAGATGTTACAACTGTTATAGGTTTGGGAACAAATCCCAAAGTTGCAGGAGTTAAAAAAGTCAATCCTTAAATAAGTCATTCAAGTTAGGGATAAAACCTAACAAAATTTGGAAGAAGAAAGGAGATGACAAATCTCCAAAAACACAACTAGAAAGAACAGGTTCAAAAAGAAAAATGTCTCATAGAAAGATATGGAGAAAAAAAATTGAAGGAGAAAGAAAGAAACATGATCTTTCACCTGAAAATGAAGAAATTAATAACAAGAAAATGATGGGTGAAGGTCCTAATAAGGAATGTGAAATTCAATATGAAATAGGTCAATCTCAACAAACATAAGTCCCTATAGAAGAATATGACACAATCCTGATGATGTCATAATCCTTTAGCCAAATAAAGAAAAATCATTGATAGGGGGAGTTGTAGAATACAAGGAGGAGAAAATGGACAAAGTAGAGCATTGCCTTAGGGGGAGTATAACCTCAGAGAGAACAAGAAAATATCTTTCTTTTTCATTTTTGTAAAAAGGGGAGAAGAGAAAAAGTAGAAAATCATTTCAAGGGGTATCAATCAACAAAGATCAATTGATATTAGCAAAGATCAATTCATAAACAAATTGGTATTAAATCAATTGGTATTCAATCCTTAATTAATATTCCTGTGAAATATCAAATAAGAATAAGAAGTAGATCAAGAATATCAGTAAGATTCATACCCTTGTCCTATTTGACAAAGGAAATACAGTAAAAACTCAGGGGGAGTATTTTTGGTTATCAAATAAGAAAGTAATTAGATTAGGTTTAAAACACTTTATAACTACAAATTGGTATCACTACAAGTTGGTATCAAGAAGACTAATTATTTGAAGAAAAATATCCCAATGGACTAAGATAACCAGTTAGTAAATTCATAGGGGGGGGGGAATAGTCAGAGCATTACTCTTTTCCATTGATGTCAAAGGGGGAGAGAAGTAGTAAAACAAAGTTAAGTAGATTTTTTTTTTGATATCAGATAGAAAAGGATATCAGTGATAGGGGGAGAAAAGGTATGAATGCATTTTTGTTTTATAAATATGTTTCCCTCATTGACAAAGGGGGAGATTGTTGGAATTATTGAGTATGTGTTGTCATTGATGGAAACATGAGTCCAACATGTAAATTAATCAGAAGAAGAGGAAGATCACCTTGTAGCAGAAGAAATCTATGATCATTGTTGATAATGATAGGACCAATAGTGATCCTATGTCTCTCAAGCTTAGGAGAGGTAGGATATAGAGAATCCATGTACAGAAGGACTAACAAAGCAAAAGTAATTAAGAGCTCAAGAGATTTAATGACTGAATATCAGTTCATAAAAGAATGCACAAACAATTATTAAAATCTCAAGAGAAATATCGATGAACAAATCAGAAGGAAGAACATAGAAGTAAGGTACATGAGCCATCGATATAACAAAATAATAGATCATGCCCGACGAAGGATGAAACCAATGTATACCACAAACAACTACCTGAAGCGTCGAAGAATGAAGTCACGAACTAACACTGATTTTTGATCTAAGATCCTCCACATTCTCACATGAACGTTGGATCAAAATGTAGTGGAAAGATACATAAGAACTCCCATGTTGACCGCTTCGATGTTGATCGCTTCGATGTTGACCAACTCTTTATGAAATTGAAGAAACAATTACTTGGACCTCTAAAGCCCTGGAGTCCTGAACTCCTGAAGTAAATAGTGGTCGTCCATCTCAACAGTTGATTAAGTCATACCCGTTAGATTAAGCCAGTGGAAGGATAATGTAAGGATTGAAACTAGAATGTTGATTTGGAGTGGAGATATTGGAGTCATCTAATCATAGTAAAGGAAAGGAGATGGTCAACTCTGGTGCTGATTGAATCCGGTGGAAATTGGTGCAACAATTACCTAGAACTCATAAGCCCCAAAGCTCTAGATTCACGAACTCCCGTAATCCATCAGATTAGGAAATTCCTTCAATTGTTGATCTATTCAGAGCACACCAAGAAACATGTTGACCACTTCGACGCTGACCAACTTAGGTCAAAATTGGAGTAACAATTACTTGGAACTTGGGAGCCCTAAAGTATCGAAGTCAAGAACTCTCATCGATCATCAGATAAGGAAATCTAGTCAACCGTTGATATGGAGTACCTATGACCGTTATATCTAGTAGGAGGACATGTGACACATCAAGATATCCACATCAACAAGGAGACGTGGTGCATTCAGATGGTGACAAGTGTCAAGGTCTAGTTGGCACTTTAGGTATACGAAAGTCATGAATCTGGGTGACACATGGTAGCCACTTAGCCATTGCCATGTCAACAATGATGTCTTCAAGCTACGCCACTCCGGGAGTAAATTCCTTTGGGGATATCTAGTTTCTACTACCATCAAATGCCCAAAGCGCTGAAGGTCGAAGTTAATGATGGTCGTTGATCTAAGATCTTCCAGCTTCTCTCGATTGTTGATCAAGCATAGTGGAAGGAACATCGTAGGCAGAGGTGTTAACCGATAACAAGCAGACACAAACGCTTTATAACTTATTCGGTAGGTTATCACTTTGGAGGAATTTAACTACTTTAGAGTTATAGTAACCTAGAGTCCCGGAGTATTGAAGCTCCAAAATAAGATTTGGATCGTTTAATTTTATGGACACACGTCAACTCAAGATTATAATATTATACACACTTCAGTGAAATTTAGTCCGGGAGAATTGGAAATTTATAAAAAGAACAAACTTCCAAAGATGCGAAGTATTGGAGGAAAAGGAAGACATCCATCTTATGATTGAATCTCAATCATCAACAATGAGGATTAAAATCATGAATTGAATTTTCTAGAGATATAACACTCCAAAAGATATCGTTTCCAAGATAGGAATATTTTGGTGAAGAGAAGAAAATTTACAGAGCACTGAAGACTGGAGAAGAAGGTCCCTACCCTGGACATATGGGGGCTAAAAAGAAAAAAGGGAAGAATTCTGAAGCACAGAACATTGGTCTCATGATAGAGGAATAAAGTTGAAAGAACATGTAGTTCTTAATTAATAATCTAGTGGTTCTGTGCATATCGTCATGTGAAAAATGTGGTTTGAAGAAACCACCTCATACATATTTCATTAAAGCCTGTAGAATAATTCAACAAAGAATTAACACCAAGAAAAAACAAAGAATAGGTAAAATATCGAATATGATCTATTGGTGAATCGAGAACACAACAAAAGCATGAGAATGATATAATGATTCGATCCATGTCTGTGATCAACACATAAATACAAAGTTCAAAATGAATATTAGTTAGTTAAAACAAGAGGTGTGATGGTTCAAACAAAGGGACATAATGGTTCAAACTCATACTTATTGGGAGACTACATAAACAAAAAAGTATGGTGAACAAAGAGGT
>JASDQU010292239.1:3445-14234 GCA_032191745.1 Picea mariana
GAGTTGGTGCTTCCTTCTAGTGGGTGCTAGAGAAACCAGAGAGTTGGTGCTTCCTTCTAGTGGGTGCTAGAGAAACCAGGGAGTCAGTGCTTCCTTCTAGTGGGTGCTAGAGAATCCAGAGATTTGGTGCTCTCAGCAAGTAGCAGCTTGCAAAACAGAGGTTGTAGCCTCATTATGAGTTGGTTCTCATATGTATGATAATGTACAGAATGTAAAGATTACTTATCATACCAAGAAGAAAAAGAGGTTTTTACCCTTTATGAGTTTCCTCAAGAAATATCTGTCTCTGTGTATCTCATATGTGTGAATGATGTTGAATGTTCTATTGCTTACTTCCCTGCATTATTGTGATTGTCATTGAGTGCTCTGTAAAGAGTTTAAAAAAGAATAATTGTTTAATTACGGTAACAACTGATTCACCCCCCCGCCTCTCAGTTGTCCAACAAATTATACTGATATTTTCCTCTTTCATCCTCTGTCTGCACATTTAGGTGATGTTTTCCACCTTTGGTCTCTTCTTCCACACAATCCTCAGGGATTACCGTGATTGTTGTTAGATGCAACCTCTAGTCAAGGATTTGAATTTGAAGAGGTAATCCAGGGCATCCTTTTATCAGTTTCTGATTGACCCTTTGGCTTCCTCAAACATTGAATCTGTCAGTATTTATAACTGATTCTACCACTAATCCTGCTACCCATAACTAGTCACTTGGATCTATGTAGATCTAAGTACATTGGCAGGTGATGCATTCAAGTTTGCAGGAGTAGGATGGAATTCTAGGAAAGCTTCATATTTTCTTCATTGAAACTTAGTCACTCAACCTCACCAATCCACCTCACAAATTCCACTTCACCAATCCCACCTGTAACACCATTTCCAGTACTAAAGGCATTTCCCTCTCAGTCGATTGTTTGATTCTTTCTATTAATCAAAAACATAATTATCTGCTTCATAATCACATTATATGAAGTCTTAGAATAATTACAGTTATGGGGAATACAGGGTGTTACATTAGTCGTTGATCGATTCTATAAGATGGTAATTTTGGCACCTTGGAAGAAGAGTATCACAGTTGAGGCCACCACTAAGCTCTTCTTTCAACATGTTTGGGTTCATTTTGGGCTCCCAAAGACCACTATTTAATATCGAAACAATAGGTTCTTAAGTACTTTCTGGTCCATACTATTGTCAATTATGGACACCAAGTTGACCAAATCAACTACCTTCAACCCATAGATTGATGGAAAAATGAAGGTATTTAACACGATGATTGTTCATATCCTAAGGGTGTACAATTCCAAACATACATGCACATGGTATGGGAGTCTTCCTTATGCTCAACTTAGCTACAATAGATACCTCCACAAATATATTGGCCACAACCATTTTTAGGTGTGCTTAGGGTTCCATCCATTGTCCCCCATCGACATAGCTCTGCCACTACAAGGAAAATACCCTTTAACAGAGGTTTTTGTAGATGCCCCTATAAAAATATCCCAAAAATTCATTTATAGCAAAGGAAAGCAGAAAAAGGTTTTAGTGGATGTTTTTTTATGTTGTTTTTATAAATACATAAAGCACCGGTGTGTTTTCTACCATAGACGCACCAGTTCCATCAAAACTAGCACACCGTAGTAGGGTTATTTCCAAAAAAACTATACTGTAGCGTGCTACGTAAATACCGATNCCACCCTCGCAGGGTTATTTTTAAAATTTTTATATACGACGGTGTGCTACATAACACAAATAAATTGATGCACATAGTTTCTCTCAAAACATGGTGCACCATGGTAAGGGTTTTTAAAAATATACTATGGTGTGCTACTTACATACAAACTCACCAGTGTGACACACCACTGTGCTACTTACATACAGACGCACCGGTGTTCTACTTACATACAGATGCACATGTGCGCTACTTACATACTGACGCACCAGTGCATCTAATAATTGAGCACACCATAAAATTGTTAAATTGAAAAAAATTACCAACCGTAAAATTCATTTTTACCCTTTTCAGTGTTGTAGAGTTCTCAACCACTGATGCAATGTTTTCCTCTCTAAAGCACCATGAATCAGTGCAACTTTTTCCTCTCTGAAGCACCCTTAAAGACTCAAGTATTTGGTGCACTCCCAACTAATGGGTTGTCTAATAAAATTCTAATCTATATTAGTTGGTAATTCACAATTGTGTGTGTTTATGATGACAATTGAGTTCTTATGCCCATGATGTCCACGATGGGAATCTTTCTCCATGGGTACATACTATCGTCTGGATCACCCTTCATATATCTCCATCATGAAAATAAATGTAGATTATAACCTTTCATGATATCGTTGTCAATGATCATAACCTTGCATGATCGTCAATGATGAAAACCTATGTGATCTCATCATCAATTATCATAACCTTGATCTCGTTGTCAATGCTTATAATTGTTGTTATAGCATATTTTTCCACACTCCATGCATCTTTCTTTGATGGCCTTCCATTTCCCTATGCAGACTCTAATTCCCCTTTTTTGTTCACTCTAGAGATAAAAATACACATTTTTTTCCATATATGTGACCTAGGAGTTAGACATCTCATGTATATGTGAGTTTCTCTATTACATCTTGTGTACATCGGTTTTGGTGATCAAAAAATAAAAAAAATATGTCGGGTTTTACATGCCATGTCATGTGATCCATGATCGTTGACCTTCCATTTACTGGAAACACTCTGACTCGACCCTTCAATTACATTTGGAGGATATAAATTAAGATATATACAAGACTTGATGGATTCATCACATTGAGAGCAAAGACACTCTGGAGAAATTTCACCTCAATTGATTTTGCATCCCTTTTTCCTTGAAAGTATGAACTTATTGTGTTCAATCCCCAAGCTTTTCCTATCTTGTGATGGAGAAATTCATTGACTCCTACTTGTGAGATTTCCTTTGTGGAGGATTGAAGTGGTGGAGTCCCATCTAGAGGGACTTAATTTCTCGGTTGTAATATTTGTCGTTACAAAATTGTTTCACCTATGTACTTTTGTTGATTGCACTAATAGAAATACTCTTTTCTTGTCCAATTGATATCTTGCAAATATTTGTATTTCTTTCCATGGGCGTATTTTTTATGTATGTTAATGGATTATGTTGATTTGTACGTGAACATTATATATCATTTACCACATGCTTGTGTATCTTGGTTGTTGAGAACAAGTTGGAAGTATAAATATTTGGGTTGCGTGCTCAATGGTGGTCTTCTTTGGGCGTCCAGATGAAGTAGCATTCTATCCTTCTCTTGTTATCATTTCATTTATATAGCATACTTGAGATTAGAGTTGATTTCTGGGTGTTGTTCTATTTGTTGTGGTTTTCCCCTAGACATAGAGATATTTTCCTCATAATAGGAGGAGTGATAACCATTGTAAGGTTATTCATATTGAAGTTTGTATGCAAAGAGAGCACGAGGTATGAAAGTCATGGATTGACACGAGGTATGAAAATCATTCGGAAATGTTGACATGAGGTATGATAACCATTGGAATGTTGTATTCTCAAGATATGTTTTACGAAGGAACGACTTTTAATATTTCCTTTAATTAAATGGGTGGATGATGTCCTATAAAATTATTTGTTTAAGAGGTGGACACTTTTATTTTAGTAAAATGTCTTAAGTTATATATTAAATAATTATTTTTTGGCTTAAAACTTTTAACAAATGTTTTGGGGTTCAACCTTGAACAATAAAATTGTTCCTCCATAAGGAAAAGCTTGGTTTTATAAGTTGTCAGTTTTTTTGGGGTGGTTCTACTAATGGAAAAAGTATTGATTTCAAAGTTTGTGGTATAGAAATTCAATGGGAAAAATAACTTTGAGTTATGGAAGCTCAAGATGTGGTATCTGCTTGTGAAACAAGGATTGCAAAAGGCATTGGCGAGCAGGTCAAAGAAACCCATGGATATGTTGAACAAAGACTGGGAAGATCTAGATGAAAGCGCTGTCAGTACCATTCGTCTGTGTCTAGAATATGAAGTTTTGTTTAATATCGTTGGATAGGTAACAACAAAAAGATTATGGAGAAAGATGGAAATTCTTATATGATGAAATCCTTGACGAATAGAATCCACCTGAAGAGGCAATTATACAATTTGTGAATGAAAGAAGGTACACAAATTTTTGAACATTTAAATACTTCCAACACCCTTACATGTCAGTTGAATAGTATGGATGTAAATCCTGAAGATGAAGACAAGGAATTACACTATTGTGTCCATTGCTTGAGTCTTGGTATAATTTAGTCACCTCTATTAGCTTTATCTTGATATATGTCCTTGATTATGATATTGTTTTGGGATATTTGTTGACTAAGGAGATGAGGAGAAAATCCCATCAAGAAACCTCAACATCGATAGCAATGGTGTCTAGAGGCCAGTATACCAAAAGAGGGAAAAATATGATAGGTACATTAAGATCTAAGTCAAAAGGAAATAAGGGTAATCTAAAATGTCGGTACTATGGAAAATTAGGGCATCTCAAGAACAATTGTTCGAAAAGAAAACAAGCATCCAAAGAGGGGTCTACAAAGGAAGCAAATTGAACTGAAACAAGTTCAGGTTTAGGTATGGTTGATGAGGCATTATCTACTTGTAATGTTTCACAACATCATCAGGATTGGTTAATAGACTTTGGTGCATCCAATCATATGTGTCTTCATAGAAATTGGTTCTCAACTTACCAATCTATAGATGACGATGTTGTTTTTATGGGAAATCGTATTTCTTGTAAAATTGTTGGGATTGGTAGAATCCGGGTTAAAATGTATGATGGTACTGTAAGAACGTTAACAGATGCGAGGCTTGTACATGAACTTATAAAGAACCCAATATATTTGGGAGTTTTATATTCTCATGGTTATAAATGTAAATTTCAAGGTGGAGTATTGAAGGTGTTCAAGGGAATCTTAGTAGTTATGAAGGATAAAAAGATCAAGAATATTTATAAGCTTGAAGGAAGTATTGAAATAAATCAAGTAGTGGTAGTATGTAAAGGTGTGAGTGACTCTACTCATTTATGGAATCAATGCCTGGTCCATATGAGTGAGAAAGGGATTAAGGTATTGGTAGACCATAAGTTAATTTCAATCTTAAAATATTTGAATTTGAATTTTGAAAAGCATTGTATTTATGGAAAAGAATCTAGACAAAAGTTTAAAATAGGAAGACATTTTAGTATAGGTATATTTGATTATATCTGTTCAAATGTTTGGGGACCATATCCTAAATTTTCTTTTGGAGGATCATCATATTTTGTAACATTTATAGATGATTACTCTAGAAAGGTGTAGATCTATTTATTAAAAAGAAAAGCTAATGTATTTAATAATTTTAAGCAATTTTGAGCATTGGTTGAAAAGAGCACTGGTAGGTCAATCAAATGTTTGAGAACAAATAATGGAGGTAAGTTTACATATAAGAAATTTAAAAATTATTTCAAGTATGTTGGGATAGAAAGGAATGAAACCACTATTTATACTCCTCAACAAAATGGCGTTGTTGAGTGCATGAATAGGACTCTTCTAGAGAAAGCAAGGAGCATGATCAATAATGCCAAGTTGCAGCAGGAATTGTGGGAAGAAGCAATTTTTATAGCATGTTATCTGGTAAATCGATCACCATCAACTACGATAGACTGTAATATTCTAGAATAGGTATGGACAAGACACCCTTGTGATTATTCAAATATTAAAAGTTTTTGTTGTAAGGCCTATGCTCTTATTCCAAAGCATCAGTGTTCTAAGTTATATCCCAAATCAAAAAGTTTTATCTTTGTTGGGTATGGTGATGGAATTAAGGGATATAGATTGTGGGATCCTAATTCCCACAAAATCACCATTAACATAGATTTCATATTTGATTAATTATCACTCATAAAATCATATGTGGTAGATGTTGAAATTAAAAATGCAGAAGTAACACAAAATAAGTAAATTTAGTTGGAGACTCGATCACCTGTAGGAGAGAAGGAACATGAATTAATATGTTCATGAAGAAGGTCCTACAAAAGAAGATGAGGATATAGAAAATATCCAGGAAAATGTGGATATTCCCCAACCATCTCTAAGGATATCTACATGGGTCAGGAAACCTCCTATAAGGTATGATGATTATGTTTCATCTGTAGCTTTGATTTCTAATGATGGGGAATTTAGCTGTTATCAGGAAGAAATGGAGGTAAATAAAAGTTCCAAATGGAAAAAAAAAAAAAACTATGAAATAAGAAATGGATGCATTAGACAGAAATAAAACATAGGACCTAGTAAAAATTCCAAAGGATAGGAAGGTTGTCAATTGCAAGAAGGTTTACAAGCTGAAAAATAGTGCCGATGATAAAGTTGAAAGTTAAAAAGAAAGAATGGTAGAATAAGGGTATTCTCAAAAGGAAGGTATTGATTTAAATGAATTTTTTTCACCAATTGTTAAGCTTGTTTCAATTCATGTTGTGTTAGCACTATCTTCTTTACTTGACCTTGAGCTAGAGCATCTAGATGTTAAATCAACATTTTACATGGAGATTTGGATGAGGAAATATATATGGAACAACCAGAAGGGTTTGTTCAAGATCACAATAATTCATTGTTCAAGGTTTGTTTGCAAACTCAAGAATTCATTGTATGGCATGAAGCAGACTCCTAGGAAATGGTACAAGAAGTTTGATTCCTTCATGGTGAGCCGCAATTTTACAAGAAGTGAGTATGACAATTGTGTTTACTTTAAAACGTTGGAAAATGGCATATTCATTATTTTGGTGTTATATGTTGATGATATGCTTGTAGAAAACAAAAGCATGGTTTAGATCAATAGGTTGAAGGATCAATTGGTTGGGAAGTTTGATATGAAGGATATAGGAGCAATAAAACAATTCTTGTGTATGGAGATGCATAAAGATGAGAAAAATGATAAGGTGTGGTTATCACACCAAATGTATGTTGAGAAAATACTTATGAGGTTGGGTATGAATAATGTGAAACCAATAAAAATTCATTTGGCTTCCCATTTCAATCTTTCTTCAAGATTATGTCCTAGTAACGATGAAGAAAATGACTATATGTCTCATGTACCATATGCTAATGCAATAGGAATTTTTATGTATGTGATGGTAAGTACTAGGCCAGATATTTCACATGAAGTTAGTCTTGTTAATAGATACATGGAAAATCTAGGTAAAGAGAATTGGTCAGTAGTGAAATGGGTGTTTCAGTATCTTAGGGGAACAAGCAATTATTGTATCACCTATAAAGTTTGCAGTGATTTATTTTGTGGTTATGTCGATTCATATTTTTTATATGACTTGAAAAAAAGGAGATACACTTTAGGATATGTATTTACACTTGTAGAAGGACCGTTTATTGGGATGTCAAAGATTCAAAACATCGTTGCTTTATCCACTATATAGGAAGAATATATAGGTTCTTCACATGATTTCAAGGAGGCAATTTGGTTAAAAGGTTTCTTGGGTGAGTTTGGAAGGATGCAAAACAAGGTGAAACTATTATGTGATAGTCAAAGTGTTATTCATTTGGCTAAAAATCCAGCTTATCACAGTAAGAAAAATCATAATCCTATTAAATACCATTTTGTAAGACATGTTATTGATGAAGGTGGAGTGGCTATGGAAAAGGTCCATACACAAGAAAATTGTGCATGCATGTTAAAAAAACTAGAATTGTTAGAGAAGCTATGATGGTGCCTGGATTCTCTTGGCTTGCAAGAAAGGTGATGAATAAATTTTGGCATGATATTCAGGTAAATTCTTATCAAGGTGGAGATTGTTGAAATGGTGCCAACCAATTTCCTATGGATTTAGGAAATTTTTTTGGCTCATATTGTTTTGGTTTCAGTTGAAAAAGTCAACTAAAAATAGAATATGGTTAGGTGCACATTAATTGTAACAGTGGAAGAGATGCTAAATATTAATGTAATCCCGTAGAGGCAGATTGTATGTGTGTAAGTAATGGTTGTAATCCCGTGTTTGGCTATTGTAATTATCCCTTGAACAATAAGAATACCAATTATCATTTCCCTATGGATGTTTCCCTTTTGAAGGGTTTTACCATGCAAATTCATTTTTTCTTTGTGCATGATTGTTTTCTTGTAATTTTCTATCATTTAACCTTATTAAGTTTATGCTTACGATACACAACATGGTGAAGATACGAATATTTAGGAGCCGTTCTTTCAAACAGTTTGAACATTTGGCACTGAAAATAGTATCAAGACCTAATTTATCACAAAAAAAATATAAACCTCAAACCTAACTACATACAAAGAATCATATTTAGGCTCACAAAATCAGTCAATATCCAAAAAGGTGAGAAACAATGAGAGGATTCAATGACTCAATGGGTTTGTTTTGGACATGCATGTAGCATAACCAACCAACTAAGCAATAAATACAAGAATGTTGTCTAAAGTGATCTTTCAAACTAGCACCAAAAACTTCTATATGCCCACAAATTTAGACAGTGAATTTGTGAGGGATTGACAACAAAATAGTAAGCAATGATCCAAGGAAATGAACAAACGTTGAGGATTTTTTTGACAACTTGGTAAAATATTAATCTGGAACAAAATAATGGTTTCTATGTCCCCAAAAAAATGGATGAATGGCTTCAGATTGGAACCCCACAAATTTAAATAGTAAATTTAAACCTGAAGATTTGGTCAACAAAATGACACTTTCTCCTAAATAAAGGTCATGAGCCACCCTCTTATATAGATATAATGGTTTGAATCGGTCAAGACAATAATACCTTGGAACTATTGCAAAAGTAGACATGTAACTATACTTGAAGTGCATTTATTCTCTATTGATTAAACAATTAGAAACATGTTGAGGGGTCCTAAATCCCTTTGACTCAACAACAAGAACCAAACCCGCCTTAGAGGCCCAATTATACTGTGCAGTGTTTAATAGTGGAATGGTTCTCTAGATCTTTCGATCTGGCTAATTTATTGATGGGATTTACATGGTGATTGACAATATATCTTCCTATGAAAGTTCTTTATTCAATTTAAATGTTCTCTTTTTGTCTTTTCTTTTATTAGACGAGTCTTATAATATGATGTGTGTTGGTATAAACCAACTAGATAGAAGGGATTATTAGCTATTGAAAAAGGTTGAGTTTTGGATAACCCTCATGCTCAACCATGCAGACAAAGATATTCACACCTGTGACAAGCCTAGTATTAATACATTAACTTGTTGGTATTTCAATTATTTGACTGAGATAGAATTATCATAAGAAAAATACGCATGTAATAAGATGATGGAAAGAAAAATAGTTTCCTTAGCTCTAACATTAATGACACATTAACACAACAATTTTCTTTCCATCATTAGGGACAAGAACTACAATTTTTTTTTCATTGAAATAGATAATTTATCCATAGATTCAAAAACTCTTACTCGTTACAACATCAATAACTGAAATAAGTTGGAAGTAATTCATCCTCAATCCAATCACATAATGCCTTTGATGAAAAACATAAATTTGTCTCTGATCCTAAACATGACTTCTCAATTAAGGTAGTTCAAAAATAGTTCTTTACAATTCCAAAAATGAGGGTCTTTCCCAAAACCATCGACCCCTCCTAAAAGGTCAATCCCTTTATTTATATAGAATCACTAACTCAAAATAGCTACTACAAGTTTAAGTTAAGTAAAAAAAATATCACCACGTGGTGCTTGATCTCTTTGTTCTTTGAGAATCATCTCATCGTTTTACTGGAGTGGATGACTCTTCTCATACTCCGACCACCTGACAAAGAGATCCTCGCATGTATTTGCATATGGGAACCCGTGCTGATCCATCGGGGCTGAAATAATTTCTTTCACTTCTACTGCTCTTTCTATGTAATTGACTATTTTAATACTCAACCGCTGCAACATTTCATGAGCCTTGATCGTATGCTCCATAAACTATTGTATTTGACTTGACTCCATGCTCGCCACCTGCACGATATTCATTGTCCATGCTACATCTTGTTCTCCATGTCGTTTGACTATGTCACACAGGTTGACAAAGTCTTCGGGTGAGCCGAATTATAGGAGGCCGATGTCTTTCATTTCTTGATTAATATTTTCCCAGCCCTTTTTGCACTTGGCCCACTTCTTTTGTATCTCTCGTTGAGGTTCCTAGGCCATTACCCAGTATTTGACTTCTTTCCTGATCCAAGCGATGTTTCTCTCCCTTAGCACTCGAATACCATGCTCTTTGGCGTCTCGACCTTTTTGTATTACACTGATGTAATCAATCCTTTCTACAGCCTACTATACATTTTCATACCATGTTTCCACATCTTTGTAGGTTTCTAGTGCCATAAGGGTGTCTTCTTGGAAGTCGGCTATACCTACAGTGAAAAGGTGTCATTCATTTGTAAAATTTGCATAAGCTTCCTGAAACTCACTTCTCAAAAATATCGTGGCCTGCGTGGAGTCTTGATAGTATTTTTCCAAGTGGCGCAGATGCTCCAACTCTTTAAGTGTAGCGGCCATCTCCTTTTCATCTCTTCCTGTCTAATCCAACATGGCATTCGTGATAGCCATCCTAGTGTCGATAAGCTCAGATGTCTTGGCGTGTTCAGTGCTAAGCAGTTTCTCCTCCATGGCGATGAGAATCAAGTTGTCTATCTTGAACCTTCTCTTTTTGGTGGTCCTTCTCATGATAGCTTTCCTCTTATTATCATAGGTGATCACCTATATATCGGAGAACTCATCAACAACCTCAGGGATTTGG
>JASDQU010292241.1:0-14354 GCA_032191745.1 Picea mariana
CAGATTGCATTCAGTTACATCAAATTCTTCAGTTGAATATTTAACCTTCACAAAAGCATCGTTTATGTCAAACAATCTTTCCAAAGGGACAAGTCCCCTTGGAATATGGTTACTAGGAAACTAAAAATATGATGGTCTGCAATTTTATTCATGAAAGCATGAGAATGAGGGATTTATTCAGTATCTTGATCCTGATCTATATGCAAATCAGAGAATCCATCCACAATATCAAGAAACTTTTTAATCTCAAGATCATCCTCAAAGAACTTCCAATGCTTGACGTTGTCAAGAATAGAGGGTCAGTACTTTACTTCAACCTCATAGTTGAGCTTTGGGGGCAAAGGGACCTTGAAACTACTTTCTAAGACAACCAATGAATCTTCCATAGAGTTCTCCTCCCTTTGAACAAATGAGATGTTAAAATTTGAGAATAAATTGTCGACCAGATCCCAGACTTCATTTTTGTAGACTCTTAACCTGGAGTGCTTAGCCTGATACCGATTTTGACTTGATAAACAATCATCTCAGCATCTCCAAATACTGTTAGCTCTTTATTCTCCATGTCCTTTTTAGCCCTCAAACCCAAAACAAGAGATTCATATTCTACCGCATTGTTTTTTTTTTCAAATTCAAGCTTGTAAGACAGAGATATGGTCTCTTAGGTAGGGGAAATGAAAACTACCCCAGCTCCAACACTTTCTCTAGAAGAGGCTCCATCAAAAAACATTTTCCAAATAGAGACGTTTGGAAGAGTCTCTTCATGATCCGTAACGAGATGATTTCTGATTTCAATGGGTGCTTGAGGACCATCAGTGAGTTGCAGCATACTGGTTCCCAAATCAGTATCTACTGCAAAAATGGGGTGAGTCGTTGGAATTTCTTCATCACTGATGATGTAAGCAAGTTGTGCTTCCCTGTAAAGACTTATTTTCTCACCTCCAAACACAAGAATAATGGCGTATGAAAGATCCATCTGTAACTTTCCCCCTAGTATTCATATCCAAGATCTAGAAAGAAGCACCCCAAACGTAGGGGGAACATCAGCCACCATGATATCCATGACCATTCTCTTTATTGGAAACTAAAACAAGGAAACAACCCAAGTCTTTAATAACTCTAAGGCACTTCACCTTATTGGAATCAAATGAGTACAGGTCATGATAAGTCTTTGTGACCTCCAACTCAAGTTCCTCCATGAAAATCTTAGGCATAATATTGTGAGAGGCCCCTGAATCCATCAAGAAGTTGTGTAACACCTTATCGTGGATGTTCAATGAAGTATAGAAATGAGGGGAGGAGTCATATCTATCTTCCACCAAAGGTCCCAGTATGACAGTAGGATTTCATCTTGGATATTGATTGAATCCATGGGATAATATGAAGGCTTAGACTGTAGAATTTTGGAGAGGTACCTTTTGAAATCCTCATGCTTAACTATCTCCAAGAAAGGTACATGAATTTTAATCTTTTGAATTTCATTCTTGAAGCTAAAAGAAGGGGACGATTCAGAATCCCTTTTACTTCTGGGATAGGCTTCTTGATTACTAGTTAGGGGTTTTGTGTCTGCCTTTATTTGATGCTAGCTACCACCTTCTTAACAAGATTCTTTATTCTAGTCAGTTTCTCAAGATTGTCAGGTTTTCCCTCTTTCTTCTTGAACCCGAGGTTATATCTATTTGGGTTTTCACTGGTACTTTCTCCTCTACTCATCTCATTTAGTTGGCTATCCATAAGAGACTCTTCATATGAAAATTGAGTTAAATGAGGGGATGAAGAGGTGTTTCCAATGCAATGGATTTTAGGATCAACTTCTTCTTCCTCTCCTTATGCATCAATAACCAAGTTGTTTTGGAGAGGGGATTGGATTTTATGATCATATCTATCCCTATTTCTTTGATCTCTCTGGATGATCTGATGGGAATTATTTGTTCTTCTAAAATTTCCCCTGTTATTAGTACTTTGGGCATTCTTATAGCCATGTTTCCCTTCAAATTTAAATCTCTCCATTTCTGCAAAAAGTGATTTTAACAACTTTGTTAACTCATCCACTTGAGGCTAGGAATAAGAGGGACCAGAGGCTGAAGCTTTGGACCTGCCTTTTCTTCTATATCTATCATCCTTACTCCTAAGTTTATCAATCACCAATATATTGGATTCTACTTCAAGGGTTGTGTCTTGCATATGAGCCAAGGAGGTAGCTCTTCCTTCTATTCACAGGACGAACAAATCAAGTTCAAAGGCACTAGCATAAGTGATCTTGGTAGAGGTTTCAGTAGGCTTACTCTCAGTGGGGATCTTATTATACATATTATTAAATCTCTTGGAGAAGTATGAGACAGATTCCCCTTCTTCTATATTATGAGATCTGAACTTTGTGATGTGCTAAAGAAAGTATTTTTTATCCCACCAATGTCTTAAGAATGCATAATATTGTGCTTCAATACCACCAATAGATCGAGCATTCGTACCCCTAAACCATTTTCTAGCCTCTCCATCCAGGCTCTCTACAAAAACCCTCAGCCAGACATCTTCATTTTCAATATTTAGATTATCTGCATAACTAATAAAGGATGAAAGGTGCTCTTCAGCAGTTATGTCTTCCTCTCCTATAAACTTGGGCATGTACTTGAGTTAATCTCCAGCTGGGAGGGGATTCATAGGCTGAGGAAAAACAAGAGGGGAATACCTAGCAGCCATTATGGAATCCATTCTGTTTCTGGGAGGATTAGCACCTGCCATTAGGATTTGGACTGTAGGAGAACCAGGGGGAGATGGATTTCATACAGGAGAGGCCGGAACTGTGTTTCTAGGGGAGAAGGCAAATAGTTGAGTATTGGAGGAGAAGAATGTGGGGTTCAAGGGAAAATAAATGTCCCCCTCTTTAGATGTAGTGACTATGACAAGAGGAAGAGTAGGAAAACCTAAAGTGGGACAACCTTTAGAGCTTCTGGGTCTGAACCACTTTACAATCTCAATAGAGACAAGGGTGTCAAAAATTTCTTCTAAATGAGGTTTGTAAGGAGATAATTCGATAGCGAAACTGCCAAAATTTAAACTTTTGGAAACTCTAGCATATGGTATAATAAGAGAACTAGATGCAACTACTCAAGTTTTTAAATAAGAATGATGTAAATTACTAGAATCCCCTCATACAACAACTGAAATATCTTCTCGAGGGGTCTTTCCTTTTCTGATAATATTTTATGGGTCCGATTCACGTGTACCCAGAGGCGGCTGTGGAGTAGACCTCATGTGTCTTCTTTTGGGGGCTACAACTGAAACAATCGAGTCGCCAAGTGCAAGTTGCAATCTTCAATTTACTGATTTCTGATGCACCTTTAGAATATGAATTTCTTTTTCATTCTATCTTAGGTAAATGTCTTCAATTCATTCCCCGGAAACAACGCCATGAATGTTAGCACTGAGAGTCACCCTCATATTGCGAGATGATAAGACCAGTACCCATCAGAATGTTTGGTGGATGTTGGTTTTATGAGTGGATGTCAAATGTACAAAATTCAATATAGGAATGATTCTAACACAGAAATTGGGCAAGAAATGCACAGTTAAGCGACGACCTCATTAAATTCAGTCACTGAATTTAGTTTAAGGGCGAGAAGAAGGAATAATTAGTGAGAAAGTGGACAAGTCTTCCATGGGCATCAGGATTTCAAGCAACTTGGTGAAGAAAAACTCAGGCTTAAGAGAACTCTTGAAATCAAGCATCAAACACTGAAATATGTCACAAGAATAGAGTCACAGATAGCAGGATAATGATCAAACCTACATCACAATGTAACTATGACAACTTGATTGGATCCTCCATGCTCGAGCCTTTCAACATAAGAGGGAATAAGACAACAAAGAAGCTGACTAAACCAGTCACATCAATAATGTAATCAAACCTACATTACAATAAAACTACGACCCTCAACTAGATCTTCCATGCCCGAGTGTTTTAGCACAATTTTTACAGAGAAATGAAAGAAGTTGACTTCAATTAATGCGAAAGTCTCAAATTTGATACATAACCAGAGAACAACTCTAGCATCAAAACATGAAAAAATAGGAAGCTATGCTCAACCAGTTGATGACCTTAACAAATTCTCACATTGATCTATTTGTACTCAGACCCATTTACAATTATTGTAAGTGTGAGTTGATCCAACAGTCTTGTCTAAATATTTCCACCTGTGTACATCCTCTATTGGACTGCGCGTGAATCTTCCTCAGGCTGACAGTTTTGATCTTTCTGTTGAGGCTTCCATGCCTTTTATTTATGGAGTGATCCGATGTTTCAACTATTGACCTATGTCCATTAATTGACATCTCCTCAGGATCGAGAACATGCCAGATACCTAGAGGGTCACCGCCTGCTATGATTAAATACATTGTTGAATGATCATATGAATCCAGGTCCATTGGTCTGATCGAGATCTATGAATGGGACAATCCTTCTATTTTAGTGCTACCATTGAAGTTTTATCCATCCACCAACTCTGGGATGCATTAGACCTTGCGTGGAAACGACGTCAAATTTGTTATTTAAGACCCTTGGATGCAGAGCAGTGGATAAGTGCCTTGTGTCTTTGGCCTTACTTCAATGTGACCTCGGGCCATGACCCAACGCTTCATGTCAAATGGTGTTTTGCAAATTCATGCTTCAGAGGTATTCACAACACTTACCTCCAAGTCTCCTAATACCCAAATCATTGAAACCACCCTACCGAGATCGACGATCAGACCTGCTTTGCGGTTGATGAATGTGATTGCTTCTTAGGAACCTCGAGTCGACCAACTCTATGCAACTGGTGCTGACTTATGTTCCTAGGTTCTCCTCCCACATGACCTAGGGCCATGAATCAGGGCCCAACTCTTGAGTTCTTTGCAACTTCACACTTCACAAATTTGGCGCTCTACCTATTGCAAATTCTATGAATCGTGAATTTGTGAATTCATTTATCTGCTACCACATGGCCTTTAGATCGATGATCCGTAATGGCTCCTACTTTCGGGACTTTAGAAGCCTATTGATGCAGCTGCAAAGGTCAATGACTCTCACTAAATGGGATCGATGACCTTAATAGCTCCGTCTTTCAAAACTTTGAACTTCAGAGAAAATAGAGAGGAGAATTCTTGAAGATCTTGAAATCCAAAATCTGAAATAAATTGTGATAGTCTGTTGGGAAAGGACACGTGGCACTTTTTTTTTTATTCTAGAGTTCGCCTGGTGCTAAGCCTCATGCAAATTCATAATTTCGAATGCCTGAGGGTCGCTAATCTAAACTTAAGAAGGATTCTTCGTCATTGAAGACTGAACTTTACCGCTCACTTGATTCGAGTCCACAATGGACCACTTTGTGCCCATGGCTGCTACCTATGTAAAACAAAGACTTGGATGACTTGGAGTGGACTTGGGAAAACATAATGACTAGTAGTTGAAACAAAAGGGGTGACGAGTGTTCATTCTTAGAGAAAAATAGAGAGCTTCGAGCTGAGATTTATCCATATGATACACCAAGGAGAAATGGGTCGTTAAACTAAGAGGGAAAAATGACTTTACCAGTCAAAGGGAAAAAATTAGGACCTAGCTTGTGATAGAGAGAAAGAGAGATGGGAAAGGACACGAAGTGAGGTATTATCAGCACACACTCATGACCCTTGAAAACTTTATGTGATAACATAATTGATGTATGTACTATTTGTACCCAAAATATGCCTTTCAACTCGGAGTCTTTCAACATGGTTTTGTCCATTTCCTACACTATTTTGTTCTTCCTTTCGACAACTCCATTTTTATGAGGTGTCTTGGTTGCTGAGAAATATCTCTTTATCCCATGTTCACTATATAAATCTATGAATTCCTTTTATGTAAACTATCCTCCATTGTCTGATCTCAAACACTTGATTTTTTATTGTGTCTAAGTTTCAACCATTCCCTTGTATATATTGAAGTGTTCCAATTTCTCTCACTTCTTGTTGAGAAGAAAAACTACAGTCATCCTTGTGTAGTCATCAACCTGTAGAATAAAGTACAATTCTCCATTCAATCCCTTTTTTCTTGTCATTCTACACATATTTGTATGTATAATCTATTGTGGTTTTGTTGTGGAGTATTCCTTTGATTTGAATTTGGTCCTAATTTGTTTTTCTTGTAGACAATGCTAGCATAGAGTATTTTTTGGCTTCGAGATATTGGAAATTTCTCTTAGTGCTTCCCTTCTACTGATTTTGAAAAGATTATCAAAATTTATGTGACCCATTCTTTTTTTCTAGAGCCAACTTTCATCATCCTTTCCTAGAAAACATCATTCCTTTCCAATTTCAGTTAGTACATATATGTTGCTTGGATTTCTTTTAGCTGTAGCCACCAATTTTCATGATCCTGCTTTCCTTATCTTTCATTTCTCTGAGTCAAACACAATTTTGTGTCCTTGATCACACATTTGACTTATGCTTAGTAGATTGGGATTCATGTCTTTGATGAGTAGTACATTTTCTTCCTTGGAATCCTTACTCCCAGGCATGGTTGTTCCCTTTACTATAATTTTGGCTGAGTTTTCATTTCCAAATGATATTGATCCATCTCTTTCCCTTTTCATAGTTAGAAATATGTCCTTATCACCTATCATGTGCTTTGAGAAACCAATGTCAACATACGATTTGTGTTTCTTGTGTTGGGATTGTAGAGAAAGCATGCATTCTTAAATGTTTAATTGATCCTACTTCCGTGCACATATCCTTTGTGGTTCCTTCTTATCATTATTGATATTATTATTTTCTTCCTTTGGAGGATTATTGAGTCTGCAATCTTTGGCCATGTGACCAAAATTGTTGCATTTGTAGCATTCTACTTCATTACTCAAGGATTCAAATCTGTTGCAGTTTTTTCTCTGTGCTTCATCAGGTCTTCTTGGATAAAAAATTATTTTGTAGCCTTCATAGTTGCTTCTTCTCTTAATATTGGTTGTACAATTCATAGCTTTGTTCCTAAAATTATTGCATGAATAACATAAAACAAGAAAAAGAGTTTGATACCTAGCGGTGGGACATCTTATAAATGGTGATGCACTTATGAATCCTTCTTATTCTTGAGGTATTTCCATATCTTGTTGTTTCTAATTCTGAATTATGAATATTGTAGGAGTTGCAACCTCTCTGTAGTCTTCTTCTTGTATATTTTTTCCTTCTTCCCCTTTAGGAGAGCCTATGACTATTTCTGCAAAACATTTTTTTTCTACTTCTTGTTCTATTGTTTTCGAGGTCGAGACTTTCTCTGATTAGTTGTATCCTAGTCTAGATTTCTCATAGTATGGTATTTCACTGTTAATGATCTCATCCAATATTCTACTATTGTTTTGTTGCATGTCATTCTTCCAAAGATCTTTTATTAGAGTGATTATTTCTACTTCCAATCCTTTAATGAACTCTTCCTTCTCTTCCAACTAATTTCTCAGTGCCTATTTAATTCTTTTGTCTTCTTCTACCTGGATTTTTAAATTTTTGATAATTTTCTCGACCTCTTCTGAATTATAATTTTGAGAACCTTCTTTCCTCTTTAGTTCTTCCTGGAGTGACTTGATTTTATTTCTTTCATTCATTATCTCTTCTAAGGCATTGATCAATTCTAATTCGAGATCAACTTCTCCTTCTTTTTCAAAATATTATTCAGAATATTCCACTTCCATGAAGATTACTCTTTCTATATCACTGTCATTGTCTTCATCTTCATCCAATGAGGAACTATCTTCCATGTTGTAGAAAATTTTCTTGAATAATTTCTTTTTGTTTCTTCTACCCTTTTGTTTTTTTTATTTTTCTTCTTAGTGTCTTCTTCTTCATCAATTTCCTTATTCTTATGGGGAAATTTAGAATAAAAATTACCAATACCACCACAATTAAAACATTTTAATGGAATCATACCTTTGTATTTACCTGTTTGTAATGAACCTCAAATTCACCATAAAAAAAAAAAAAATCTATGACATAATTCTATTTCGTTTAAGCTTAGAATTTAAGAGAAGGTAAGACTCATTTCTGTCCATAATGACGTTATTACGCCAATCTAGTTTTACTTCAAACTGAAAATCTTATGTGGATAAATTCTATCCATAATTCTATCACTTCCCTTAACTCTCAAACTACTCCAACATACTCATATGTATATAGGCAACATCTAAACTTAGGTCGAAGGAACCTTTGAGGTTCAGAGAAATAAAACTCAGGGGGAAGCACAATTGTTGTTAGATCACAAGGATATGGACACACAAAGTTTAACCTCTGATAGGTCACACAGGAGAGCATTTGAATGAACGGTGGAGACACTTCGGGGAGAAGTGTCGAAATTGCGAGAGTCGTCGGATCTAGAAAAGGTATGTGAGGTTTAAACCTCGTAATAGCAGAAGAAGAGGACTCGTCAAGTCTCGAAAGCATCAGGACCATCTAATTTGTAGGACAGATGTCAAATATCCAAGCCCATCAGGGATTTGGACACTGGGGAAATGCGAGTGAAGACTCTGCCAAATTATCTAAAGGAGAAAGCCAGGATTGATCGCGACCATTGATCATCCCAAAAAGATCACAACTGTTGATCGTGGCTAAAAGATTGTAGTCATCCATCAGAGGGACACGTGGCTATCGGTTGGTGTTTCGGCACCCAGGAAACCAAAGGGTGAGACCCCTTTTTTTCGTAAGTCGCAAAATCTCGGTATATGAAAACCATGAATCGGTTTAGTGTGAAAAAGGTTTTCGGCATTTCAGCACCCGGGAAACCAAAGGGAAAGATCCCTTGTCTCCGCAAGTCTTGAAATTCTGGTACCCGAAACCTTGAATCAGTTTAGCGTGGAAAAGGTTTTCGACATTTCAGCACCCGAGAAACCAAAGGCCAAGATCCCTTGTCTCCGCAAGTCATGAAATTCTAGTACACGAAACCCCGAATCAGTTTAGCGTGGAAAAGGTTTTCGGCGTTTCGGAACCCGGGAAACCAAAGGGTAAGATCCCTTATCTCTGTAAGTCATGAAATCTCAGTATACGAAACCCTAAATCGGTTTAGTGTGAAAAAGGTTTTCGACATTTTGGCACCTAGGAAACCAAAGGGAAAGATCCCTTGTCTCCGCAAGTCGTGAAATCCCAGTATACGAAACTCCGAAACGGTTTAGCGTGAATAGGTTTCAGTGTTTCGACACCCAGAATTCCAAAGGGAAAGAAGATGCAGGAGTCCTGAAACCCCGAAATGTGAAAGGTGTAAGTTTTGGTTCAGGACAAAGGAGAGCAAGGTTATAGTTTAAGAGCTGTAAAATCATTTGGGGTGGAAAAAAAAAAATGAACCGTCATTCTTGCCGAGTAAGGGTATGTTATTGAATGACTCCTCAAAAAGGAATTCAACCATCATATCTTTTTTTCGTTACGAATTCCATAAATTTTACTAAGGTTTAGTTAGAATGTTGTTCTCTATTGTTTTTCCGTAGTTGTTGTATGTACAGTCTGAGTTATTATGCATTATATGGAATCTATGCATTTCCAAAGGCCACATGTTTTGAATCACATCTAAACAAACGAAAAGGGGCTCTAGAATATTAATCTGTTGTACAGATATCAAGCAAGATACAAATATATGCATATAATCCTATTAAATGCATATCCTGGTCATGCATCGATACTTTAGTGATGTAATTTCTTTGCATAGCTTATTACTGAAATATACGAGTACTCAGTCATTGTCATTCCTGTTTATACATCGACATTTCTTAGATCATTATCATCATCTAAGGGAATCTATACAGAGAAATGAAAAGGAAGAATGGAGTCTGAGTTTGTCAAAGTAATCAGTTCTGCACATTTAATTTTTCTTTTAAATGAAAGGTTGATATTTTAGTATTCGGGACCTTCTTGTTACATATATGCGGAGTTCCTTTACTCTATTAAACTCTGAAATCATGAACCCTGAAAACCTGAAAATGTTGGGCCACAGTCTTTTCACATTTCATGATTCGGCATTCCTTATTTCATTTTGTTTGCCTGTTAGGTGTTCATAAACCCCGAAATCCCAAACCCCAAAATGTTGGGCCATATTCTTTTCACATTTCACGATTTGGCATACAGCGTGGTCTTTGTCTTTTGTGTTCGGCATGTGTAATCGCCGAAACCCGATTGACCTCTATTTTCACACCATTTTGTTCTCTACAGTTTATGCCATTAAACAAAAGTCTAAGTTATTTTATCGGTAAAGGTCCTGAATAAACGTCTCTGAACCCTTTTGCTTACAGAGAATTATGCTTATGTAAACTCCTACTTATTACTAGAATATATATATATATAGGGAAAAGAAATATTGATTGTGATTCATGTCGTACTTGGATTTTATTTGTTTTTGGACCATTAGGTACCCAAACAAACCCCAATCATTATCGTAACTTGGCACATGATTTTCTTACCAAAGTATAAATACCCTATGTAAATTTCTCAAATTCAATTTCATTTACAATAGATAAATTTTGTACACTAGAGTTTCGAAATACTGGTAATTACCCTACAACTGCCGCCATGGTAATAACCTAGTTTATAAAGGGACTATTCCAGAATTTAACCATATAATTTACTTCTGATTATCCTTGAACAGATTTCCCCTAGGTTATTGTATCCATACCGAATTAAATACATGCATTACAACTGTGCCTAAATAATTCAAAGAAATGGAACATAATTTCAATTCATATTTAACAAATACACTGCATCAGATATACAAGCATTTAAACAGAAAATGGAAAGCATTTCAGTTCAGATTTAACAAATACATTGCATCATATATAAAATCATTCAGACATAGAGGAATATAGAAACATATTTGAGCCAGCTTGCAGGAAGACAAAGGGAACAACCATGTTCCTCCCAACCATAGAACAGGGTAGTCAATTGCCCAATTCACCCCCTAGCCTGACCATGAATCCATGAGGGAAAACTTGGAATCTCCTCCTTAGAAAATGTATTTCTGTTCCAGCAGACTCCTCTTGCTTCACACTCAATCCGTAGTGTTCATAACAGCAAGAGAACTCAAAATCTTTTCCCCAGCATACTTGGCAGTGTCCTGCCTCCTCACATATGCTATTTATCAATTTTTCCCAGGTCTTTTTTCCCTCCCTTGGGAATTTTCGTAGCTTTCTAAATCTGTAACAACCCTAGTTGAATATATGCTTAGGGATTATTAAGTAAAATTAATTAGATAATTAATTTTCCTAATATGGTTTTAATTAAACAATGATTAGAATTAATGATATTAATTAAATATTTATTTATTAATTAACTTTTTTTAACTTTTGATTAATTAATTAATTAATTACATATCAAATTCATTGACATGGGTAATAAATTTAAAGGGCTTAATAATTTTAATTTGTTTAATTAAATGCTTTACATATGCAGGAGGGGATAAGACATTAAAGAAGGAGACAAGATATTAATGAAGGGGATAAGACATTTAAGAAGGGGATAAGGTATTAAAGGGGGAGATAAGGAAAGTGATGAGGGGAGGAGAGTCGGTGAAGGAGGATATGATGGGGAAGAGTCTTATGGGAAGGGCATTCTTTTTGGGAGGAGGAAGCATTTTGAGGAGGGGGATTTTTCTGTGGGAGATTTTTCTATGGAGATCTCTGGTGTGAGGAGTTTGGGTTTTGGGGGTATTTGGTGAATCAAAAGTAGGGGGCACTAGTTTGCTGGGGGTTTTGGGCACGGGGGCTAGGATTCCTTTCGGTTTCCTGGAGCTAGGGAGCCAGACAAGTTGCTCCTAGCTGGCTGGGAGGTTAGTCGGTTTGGGCAGAGTTGGTCAGTGCATCAGGCAGCAGAAAAGCAGCAGGCTGGACAACCATATCAATAGAAATTAGCATCAGAAGCATGTAATTTATTTATGAAATTGCTAAGTTATTTTCATGTTGTAGTTAAATTTTAAATTTTGTCGAATGTTATATGCTCATATGATGGAGAATGAATTATTTATGTATGAGAAAGAATAATATGTTTAATTGTATGAAAATTTTTGGATTTAATAGAGTTAGGACTCTACACATGGAATCAGAGCCCTGGTTCAAAATCCGGAGCCAAGGGCCTACCTACCCACCCAAAAATTTAAAAAAACCCCACCCAGAAATTTAGACAACCCTGAAACCCTTTAATTAGATGAAATTCTGAGATCCAAGCTCCACCTCCACCTAGCCTGCAAGCCAACAAGCCTTTTCAGCTGAACTATGTGTTGCATCATTTTCCAATAATTCCTCTTCTAAGGTTAATCAAATTACATTTATAACATAAATTCTTTAAGGTGATGTTTTCAGATCCCACCTACTTAGAATCGACCCAGAAATAAACTAGAAAACCTTAGAAACTGTTGTAAGTTTGAAGTAGGCATGTTCACCTTCAGACCTATAAGAATCCTAGCGTGTAAAATCTTCAAACCTATGAGAAGCCTCACCTATACAAAGTGATATTTTTATATAATGAACAGCCAAAAAAAAATACAATAAGAATAAAGTAAAATAATAATAATAATAAATGTGTGTGTGTGTGTAGAAATAGAAATAAAATAAATTATAAAATTATTAGGCCGTAGGCACAATCTCCAATAAAAAAAAAGATATAGGTATTTACAGTAAAAAAAAAAAATATTATTAACAGGGCATTCACCTTTCTTATCTACATCGATTGGAACCTCAACGATTGAAGCATCCTTTTCAATGCAAATTCTTTAGAATAACAGCTGTTACTTGTAATTATATGACAACAAAGAATCTTGAAGAATAGGATTGAAGCATGCCCTGACATGTAAAACGAAACACACAACACAACAAGCAAAGAAAATCTGTAAGAATGTAACAAATTACGCATTCAAAATGGCCAAAGAACGAGCCATATCAGCCTAGCCTTTTGGAACCTATCAACGGAGTAACACAAATTCATACACCTTCGAACAAGCTAAATATATTACTGTAAATCACCAATTCATTGAAAATTAGTGATAATCTTCCCATTCATTAATGGATACACCGTGCCGAGAGGAAGGGTAAAATAAAATCGTATTAGCATTTGAATCCAATCTATATGATATCAAGAGTTGGTATACAACAATGGCGCCATTTCCCACCACCCACGTCAAGCACTAAGTCCACAACCACGTGCCAAGCCATGAAGGAAGCTTCCCTTCCAATGCTTGGTGATAGAAATCACTCAGGATTTCAAGACCGATTTGAGGTTTCACTCCTTCGCCATGGCCAGAAGAGCATTGAGCTGTTGATAAGGAAGCTTTCACTTCCAAGCCATGAAGGAAGCCACTGGTCAACCTGGTGCACAATGCGCCAATCACTAACCCTAAACTCAGTGTTATTTTATCCAGGCAAAACGTACAGGGACAAACAATGAGTGAAGTATCAAAATTAAGACTAAACTTCATTCTAGCAAACTCCGGATAGATTATTCACTAAGATTTCAACAAAATTCCGACTCTCTTGCCCCTTAGTGGATGCAGTCAGGCGATGCTAACGCGCTGGGCGGAGTTAGCTGCCACTCGAAGCGATTTGTCAAGGGAATGTCGTAGAGGAACATCCGAAAACAACTGTCAGATGACCTACAATGCACAGAGAATCCAAAGGATAACTCGTGGTCTAGAACAACCATGCAGAGGGTTTTTGTTTTCTGGAAAAATCGCCATGCAAGGTAAGGAAAAGAAATAGCATCATCCACAAAGGATCCCAATGACTCAAAACCCCGTATGATTTTCATACAATTATACAAAAAATTCCACATGTATCTACATATATTCACACACATTGTTCCAAATTCAAACAAAGCCATGAAATATATATGCCGACAACTCCGAAAGACAAAATGAGGGTTTTTCAGGTGTTGATTATTGAAAAATCAAGGAAAAAGAAATCAAATTGAACGCGATTTACATGAAAGGACGAAATATAAAAGTCGGAATATCTGCTCCGGTCATATAGTGATATAATTTCACTGAAGTTTTATCACAAACATGGAAGGGAGGGTAAAGAAGAAGCCCTAATGACACAGATACATAGACGCCCTGTTCCGTCCAACAAACACATGCATATAAACTATATGCAGAATAGAAATCCACCAAACAGACTGGAGAATCTGATTTTATCACAAAGTAGGTACGATTTGTAAACAAGAAGTGGTTTGGAGAGAAGAGGCAATGCAAAGAAGTCTGAACAGAGACTATACAGTGTCGGCCCAGCCGAATAATCTTCAAAATTATTTATCTTCAAACAATCTACTTCCAAATAGAAATTATTTTTCTGGGATTGTGTAATATACACAGATATCATATTCTCCAATGACAAAGCGGC
>JASDQU010292244.1:0-11195 GCA_032191745.1 Picea mariana
GACAGAACATCTGTGGCAGCAAAGGGTTAACAGAAAACAAAACCAAAACAGAATACAATCTAACTACAAACTGAAAGCAAATAACACTACAACAATAAACAAAAACTTCAAACATGAGACAAGGGAGTCATCAAATGGTTCCAGGATTGGTCTATTAGTGAAACCAGAGCACACGCTGAAGACAGAGACAGGGGTTCCCTCTCCCTCCAGTGGAAGGTCCTTCGGAGCCCTCAACACAATGCTTTCCTTACACAATGAATAGAACTTAACTGAACTGAGTGAAAGAACTCTGGGTTAGGCCGCTGATGGATAGCTTGTCAAAGACTGAGCTGTGAAACATCTGGACAGCATAACTTTGCTTTGAATTCTCTGCTAAAACAATGAGTCTTCATGGCTATTTATAGCAATTTCCAGGCGGTCATGTAACCAGCTTCCGGTGTAAACACGGACCTGTTTAGGGTTCGCTTAAGCCATAAATTCGCCGAATTTGCAGAGCCGACCCTGATCTGAGGGTCAAATCATCTTGGGGGCCAGTCCGCAGGCGGTCGGGAGGTCGACTTAGGCAATTAATGCACCGTATTAGCAAATGCACGGACTTTTGTGTGGACAGTCGCGCGTCGGGCACGCATGCGCGCGTGATACATTTTTGTCCCGCGCATACGCGCGCACACCCTACTACTGTAACGCGCCCTTCAATTTTTGGTTACTTTGTATAGTTTTTGACCCTTTTGGAATGCTGTGAACTTAATTCAGTGCCATGAATGACTTCATTGCTGTTTTGATGAGGTGGAGTTCTTGTCACCATGTGCAGACGAAATTTCAGTGATAACAACAGGCACGCACATATGTGCGCCTGTTCATCCCATAGTAGCACATGCATGTGAAAATGTCAGCAATATAGGGGTTCATGCATGCACCCCTATGAATGCACCCCTGTCACACACACAGGCATGCATCCTAGCATGCTTGTTCGCTACACTATTGCGCACACATGCGCAACTGTCCAAAACACAGTTGTGCATGCATGCACAGTTGTGCTTTGAATAGGCATACATCCAATGCGTGCCTATTTTCCCCATTTGGGCACCCCCATGCGTGGTGTTCCCAATTACAACCACGCACTCGTGCACGCAAATCATTGGATCACCAGTGCACTGGGTGGGCCACCCTCGCAAAATACCCATGTACAACCATCCGTACAAGCCCTGCCCAAAATCAAAATCATAATTACTATGCAGGAGGATATGACCACTAACTTGGCACTCGCTAATCCTAAATCAGCTGGCTTGATCTCTCAGAATCTCTAAATCTCCTCTAAAACCTCTCGTCCACTCACTACGACAACAGGTACAAATAGGGTGGCATTGTCGGCCCTACAGCTATATATAGTCCCTTTTCCAAACTTCCAAGATAAATTCCAAGAGCTCCGAGAGTCCATTTTCTGATCCATCTTCAGTCATGGGATTAGGATCCCGCTACCTCTACAATCACATTCCCCAGGTCGCCATCCATCCTCGGCCCCCAGGAATCATTTTTCTCACATCGCACCCAGGTACGCATGCTCATGTTCAAAATTCTCAAATAACTCTTATATGTTCTTTGTTGGGCCCTTCATTTTTGAGAAAAGAATTGCACAAGTGTTGGTTGCGCAAACTCCATTAGAGGTTGGAAGGAATAACAACAGAAAATAGTTGTGGAAGCCAGCGCAACACCAACTAAATAACAAAATATAGGACATAATATAATTGTAAAAGGTTTGTTGATTGATAAAGAGTGGGTTAGTCAGTTCAGTCGGGGGATGAGTTCGCTCATTCATTTTTGGTCATTAGCTGATATTGTTAGGTCGAATAGCATCTATTAGAGTTATGTCTGTGGGAATTTCCCAAGGTTTTCTATGGTAAATCAAGAAGAGTAGAGTCTGTAATGAACACAACCTGTTGGCTGGGAAATTAGAACTCTATGGTCGAGAGCCAGAGCCAAGAATCTAGACTGTACTTTCTATGTAATACTGACGCTATAATGTAAGAAATATCTTTAATTATGATACAAAGAAGGGTTAAATTTTCAAATCTAATGTGTTCTTATAGTGTTTCTTATGCATTTTAGCATTCATGTATAGCTTATGAGTTACAATTGTTGCTCTTATGGTTAACTGATGCTCACAATACCAGTAGGTTTGGTTCTCGCATTTAGGTGTTTTTGATCTGATAATGTTGATTGCATAAGGAATGAAGTAAGTTTTGAACACTCTATGAATATTTTTTAGTCTTCTCTCTACCCTTCCCTATCTCTCTGTCTCAGTAGTGCTTTGGGTGAGACTTCTTCTCTTCGGAGGAGATGAAAATGCCAGTGCTCTAGACTACACGATGCATTTTGTTGGTAACTTGAGAAGGACCCTGGTCTGAACAAACTCACACCAACAAAATGGTTCCGTTGTTGGGACCCGTATTAAAAGTAAACCTATAGGAAGAATATTGCTGCCAATCCATAGATCTGGCATTGATCAATGGTGGGAAAGAAACTATAACTCCTTCATATGGAAAGAAGTGGAACTAAGAAAAAAATCAGTGCAAGTCACTCAGGAAGCAATCTTTTACTGACAAAGATCAAGCGACCAGTACGAAATTTTCTCGGTTAAATTACCGGAAGAATTTTTTCACTGGATCAAGAGACTCCAAGAAGATCCAGAGTTCCATGGATGGATCAAGAAGATCTGCACCTGGGATACTGACAAGTTAGCAACACTCCAAAGGCTGGACTGTCCAGTCATGAGGGCCGTAGATTTATGGGTTACCACCACGATAGAAGGATACACAATTGAATTTGCAGCTGAGAACCACTAGTCTTTCTCATGAGTAGAGGAGATTTTCAAGAAAGGTGCAAGGGGAAGACTTGTAAGAGAGATCCCCCTATGGATTAAAGATTTCTTGGTGGAGGAAGGGATGTTGATTATGTCCCTGATTGAGATGGCAGTGTAAACATGCTCTCTTGGGGTAGGGTGAGACAGGGTGAGAGTCATGGAATGAAGAGAGGGGAAGGATTCTTTGACAAATTGGGGGGAAAAAGCAAGAAATGGATTCAAGATATGAGTGAGACTTGAAGAGAGCCACCATAGCTGAGAAGTGGTGGTGCGGAAAAATCAAGAAAGCCGCAAGACAGTCTGAAAAGTTGAGGAAATAAGGAGGATCAGGAGAGATAGAAGGAAGAAAGACGAAAGAGATGTAGAGGATGAGAAGACAGGAACGATTGTCCAGTCAAAGGTTAAATGAGAGAGAAGCAAGGAGAGGGAGAAGTCCCTAGGAAGTAGGACGAGAAGGAGGAAGTGCAGATATAAGAGAGGAGGAAACCGACATGAATCTTGAAGGAGAAAGAGAAGATTCAACCATGATAACAGGAGAGATCAGGAATCCAGTCGAAGAGATTGTCCTAGTGGAAGCTAACTAGACCCCCCAAATCAAAGAAATCAACCTTGAAATCAGTGGTGCTAGCCCTAGATCACCTGTACCCCAAGTTCTCTCAACACAAGCAGTAAGTTATATACTACCTGCTCATACAAGTTCTATTTCAGTACAATTAGTTAACCAATCACAGCTAGGAAGTGTGAGTACAAGGAGGATAGTGGGATCCCCTGGTAAATCACAAGTAGGACCATTATGGCTCACATTGATATGAACAACAGGATCAACAATGGCCAACCATGCAGGAGGATCGATTGCTCGATACCAAGAATTTTGGGGTAATGGAGATGAAGATGATGAACAACACTGGTTCTTATGCAAAGCCATCCAGAGATCCAAAGGGACACCAGATGCGAACAAGTTGGTCGAATTCTAGACTACCCTAAGAGGCCACACTCTCAAATGGTACATGAAAACCATTGAACCAGGAGTGCTAGGGATGCAAGGTCAAGCGTTCACCCTTGGCCAAGTACGGACAAGGTTTATAGCAGAGTTTAAACTACCCCATTCAGAACAACAGGCTTTGTCTGAGCTGCGTAAAATCCAGCAGAGAGAAGGTGAGTCATCCTAGGAATATAGCTAGAAGTTCAAAGATTCCATAGAGAGGTTGACACACCCAATCCACAAATAATATCAAAGGGAATGGTACATTTAGGGGCTACTACCTTTGACTTGGATTTCACTAACACAACAACAGATAGCCACATTGACAGACGTCTTGGAACAATTGATGAAGATTGATGCCATGGTGGGATACCCTGGAATCTTGAGAGTAACCTGACCCCCAGTGGATTAAAATCTAGCACAACTACAAGGACAGATATCAACCCTTACAGAAAATATTCAAGAACTGACAATACCCAGACCAGGACGACCATAGGTTTGGTGCACTGGATTCTATACGAAAGGTCATTTGGCGAACAAATTCCCATGAGGGAGAGGGTTGGGACCTCCACAGAATCTGATGGAAACCCCAACAACACCCACAAGAGGATTTGTACAAGTATCGATGACCCACAATTTCACCATCCCACCCCATATCACGCATTCCTAGGAGGCCAAGAAGCACCAACGACGGAGTATTGTGAGATCTGTTGAAACCACGGGCATGGACCACAACAATGCCCCATCATGCCGAAATATTAGACGATACCAAATATAGTCCATTGTTATTTCTATGCATCTACCACACAAGATACCAACCAATGTAGGGTGTTGGATGCACTGGCAGATAGGCTAGACCGAACAACATTCAGAGTAAGCAAAAAACCTCAGGGACTAGGACGAGGCCGAGGAGGTGGAGCTGGTGGAGATTTTAGAGGAGGAAGAACTAGCGGAAGAGGATTGAGATGATTCTATAACTGTGATGAACAGGGTCACTTGGCTAGAGACCGTCCTCACCCAAGGAAGACATGGTGTTCTCAATACAGAACCAGCAGACACACAACTAAAGACTGCCCAAAGCTAATTGCAAAATGGGAAGATAGGGTAAGGCAAAGAGGAACTAACCTTGTTAGTTCAGAGATCAATAGGATTTCTAAAGGACAACTGTCAAATATTAACATCATCACTCAAGGAGGCGCGAGGACAGGAACTGTTCTTTAAGGATTCCATAGAAGTCTTCCAGATTATTCCTAGTTTTGAGACACAAGAGAACCCCCCTCAGCTGGTCATGTACCCTAAGATAGCACAAGTACCTATGTCACCCCCTGCACCCAGAAACCCTATAGGCATGCCAAGACAACCTGAGCAGCATCAAAATGCAGTCAAACTTTGGTTTCAATTATTCTATGACATTATGGGGAATGATCAACTGACAAAGAAGTTGTGCAATGTGTTGTACCTAGTCTTAGGGAATGAAGGAACCTCAGAAGAAAATATTAGGGATAACCTCCCTGAGAAGAGTACTTAGAGGGTGCAACGAAGAAAAGTAAGAACTAGAAAAGAATTACGACTGATAGCCCAATTAGATGACTTTGAAATCAAGGATATCATGCTAGACCTAGGATCAAATGTGAACATTCTAACCAAGATTACCTGGGAAGCCCTAGGAAAACCAATACTGACATACTCCCCAATTCAGCTAAGAATGGAAAACCAATACTGTATCTTTCCCATAGGAAGACTAGAGAATGCGGAAATCGAAGTAGCAGGAGTAAAAACAATGTCTAGCTTTGAAGTCATTGATATCATGGGAGACAAGGACCCCTATCTTGTGCTACTTGGCATCAATTGGGACTATGACAACTATGCAGTAATTGACTTAAGGAAATACACCATGACTTTTGAGGTTGTAGGAATCAAGGTAGTTCAACCTTTGGATCCATATATAGGACCCAGGTATGCAGAACCAACAGACAATAATATGGAAGGAGAAGACCTAGACTACTTGTACACCATAACAACTGGGACAAGAAATGATTACATAAACCCTACTGCGGATAGATCAATAAGATGGAGAAGCATGCAATTAGCAGATGAGGACTCAGAATTGGCTTTTGATAGTTGGCAACAAATTTCGCATGAACGATTCTGAAGAAAATGTGCAACTGTTAGCATGACCAGATGAGTCGGGACTGAAGTCAAAGAACACCCAGTATATGATGACACCTCAGACCTAAGAAAGTTCTTACAGAGTATGGAAGAGAATGTGAGAGAGGATCAACGAATCTCGGTACTAGATATTTCTTTCCAGAAAAACCCCGCCAGATGGTGGGCTATGCACAAAAATACACTTAAAACTTGGGACGAGGTGAAGCAAGCTCTCAAATATAGGTTCTGGAATAAGGAACAGCTAGAAACAAAGATACAGATGAAACCCCATGTCACACAACTGTTCATCAGAGAATCAGACCTGAGAAGACACATCGAACAGTGTGTGACACAATGGCAGGTTGCAGAGATACCCTCTCTCTTTTGGGTTCAAGTATTTCCCCATTCCCTAGGACCAATTCTAAAAGCTTGGTTTATACATGAGGAAACCATAAGACAGACCAACAATTGGTGAACACTAGCAGCTCAATTTTTCAAAGACTTCTCGTTTACAAGTAAGTACCCTGAGCTTGAACCAATCCTGCAAAAGATTAAAGAACTTCTTTCCACAACCAATAATGACAAGAGATTAGACTTTGTAGTATGTCCTAGGCATACCCAAGAATTTTAGACCAAAATCCACTTACCTGTGACTGGAAATCCTATAGAATGCTATCAGATTAGCAAAGCCTCAAAAAGCCTAGAAGAATTATATGAACTGAGAAACCTAGCCATCAAAGAGACTGGGGGAAACAGGGAAATCCAAAACACCATACCTAGCCAGACCGATAGTTCCTACAATCACCCAGTAAAACTGAAAAAACTCGACATAGGGACTGAAGAGCAACCCAAGAAAGCCCTGGTAGGCGATTAATAGGATGAGAAAACCAACCAAGAAATACAGGGTTTACTGTGAGAATACAAAGACTTGTTCCCGAAGATTTTTTCAGAATTAAAGGGAATCAAAGGAGTTTTGGGTGAAATGAAGATTGAGCTAAAACCAGGATCCAAGTTTGTCAGACATAGGCCATACCATCATAACCCGAGAGTAAAAGAAAAAGTTAAAAAGGATATTGATAAGATGTTAGAAGCTAGTCTTATTTTTTTGGTAGAAGAAGTAGAATGGATCAGCCCGATAGTCATTCAAAACAAGAAAGACACCAAAGACATTAGAGTATGTGTAGACTATAGGAGCCTCAACTCTTCATGTGTGCATGACCCTTTCCCAACACCCTTTACTGATGAAGTCCTAGAACAAGTTGCAGGAAAGGAAGCATACTCATTTACATAAGGATTCTCAGGATACCATCAAGTTAGGATCACTGAATGGGGATTGTTTGCATACAATGTCATGCCATTTGGTCTAAAGAACGCCCCTGCAATTTTCTCCAGGATCATGATAGTAGCTTTTAGAGACTTTATTCACAAGTTCATAGAAGTCTATATGGATGATTGGACAATATATAGCCTACTCAAAGAACATCTAACACTACTGAGGCTAATGTTCGACAGATGCAGAGAGTTACAAATATCACTAAACCTCAGAAAGTGTATTTTATATGTCCCACATGGAAATTTGTTGGGCCACATAGTCTACCAAGAAGGAGTATTAGTAGACCCAGTTAAAGTAGCAGTCATTGTGAATATGCCGCCACCCGCGAGTCCAAATAGCTGCGCTCCACACTTGGACACACAATGTAATATCGTTAGTTTATCCGAAGATATGCCAACATTACTGAACCTCTGGAAAACCTCGTGAAAAGGGATGAAATGTTTCGAGGGACTCTCGAGTGTGACAAAGCATTTGAAACACTTAAGGAAAAACTCATCACAACACCAATTCTAATATTTCCAAATTGGGAGAAAGAATTTCACGTCCATGTGGATGCTTCAGGAATTGCCTTAGGAGATATTTTAATGCAACCAGGAGATGGAGCTATGGATCAACCTATATATTTTGCAAGTTGGAAGCTGTCACAAGAAGAGTGAAACTATACAATGATTGAATGGGAAGCTTTAGCAATGATCTATGCTTTACAAAAATTTAGACATTATCTGTTAGGATCTCATTTCAAATTCTTTATTGATCATTCAACACTAAAATACCTAGTTAACAAACCTGTGTTGGAAGGAAGAATTTGCAAATGACTGTTGTTATTTCAAGAATTTTTTTTTTAAGTCATCTTCAAGCCAGGATGATGCAATGTTAGACCCGACCATATATCCAGACTAGAGTCAGGAGAAAGTGGCAGAGCAGTTGATGATAAACTCCCATATGCACATTTGTTTAGGATCGAGGCAATCCCAGAATACCTGGAGGACATAGTAACCTTTCTCAGCATAGGGGCCTGCCCTGAAACATATTTCGCAACTCAGAAATGCCATATGGTAATCAGAGAAATAGATTACTAGTTGATCATCGGACAACTATATAAACTAAGACTAGACAGTATCCTCAGGCGTTGTGTCCTAGATCATGAAAGGAAAGATATACTTTGGGAATTCCATAATGGATTTGCAGGAGGACACGTAGGAGGAAAGGCAACGACATACAAATCTCTATAGGAAGGACTTTGGTGGGAAACACTTTTCAAGGATGAAAAAGCATACACTAGATCGTGCGGCATTTGTCAATGAGTGGGCAAACCGTCATGTCGAGATGAATTACCACTTCAACTAGTTAGAGCTCTACAGGCATTTGAGAAATCGGTAGTTGACTTCATTGGGCCCATCAAGCCCGTAGCTAAACATTTGAAGGCAAGGTACATCATTACCGCAACCAACTAACTTACTCATTGGGTCGAAGAAACAATGGTACAAGACTATTCGACGAATATGGCTGCTAGGTTCATTTTCGAGAATATCATCACCCGCTTTGGATGCCCAAAGATCCTAACTAGCGACTAGGGAGCTCACTTCATTAGCAAGACTATAACAACACTTACCACTGAATTTTTGATTCAGCATCACAAGAGAAGTCCATATCACCCACAGGATAACGAAACAGTTAAGGGCTTCAACCAAATCCTAGAAAAGGGACTAACAAAGGTCTATTGCGCAAACCGAGAGGACTGGGATGAGAGAGTTCCAATGGTATTAAGGGCATACAGGACAACTACATAGAAACTCCACAGATATACATCATTCCAATTGGTTTACGAAAAAGAGGCAGTGGTTCCTGCAAAGTTCATCACACCAAGTCTGTACATTGCACAAGCCACATGTATGACAGGCGAAGAATTAGTGGCACAGAGACTTGCAGAGTTACAAGAACTCGACAAAACCGGATTTCTAGCTGATTTCCATCAGTTGGTTGAAAAGGCAAGGAAAAAATATTGGCATGAATGACACATTAATACCAAGGTATTTTCACAATCATAAAAGGTGCTACTCTATGATAGCTGATACCAGATGCACCCTAGCAAGCTGCGCATGCACTGGTTGGGACCCTTCATAGTGGCGGAAATCTGACCATTAGGAGAAGTCCGACCTACACAAATGGATGGTATGCTACGATCGAGATGGGTGAACGATGCTTGCCTGAAGCCCTATCTGACACAGACCTATCGGTCCTCGGGCTGATATCTACTCACAAGATCGTTCCATATGCCCTTTGAGCCATATCGACTCTTTCATATTCTCTGCTAGAATCCCCTTTCAAATCGATCCACAGGTCCTTTTTCGTGATTCACAATTTTGCGAGTTCGCGAGTCGTGACTTCCGACTCTTCCTCTGCGATCTCTCGATACCCGAGATCGTGAAATGGGTACAACTCTCCCTTTGTCAGCACTCTCCTTGTGCAAGCATCGGCAAGGCTAAGCACTAGCACCTTTCACCTCTCACGCCTTCGCGATTTAAAAGGTCCAACCTTGGCACCTTCTTTCCTGAACCCCCGAGAGGCAAGATTTGACATTTCTCCTCTCGTTCTCACTACTCGCGACTTTGCAAGTTGAAGGCTCAAACATTCATTCCCTTTTCTCTCGAGTCCCTGAGACGCTAGAGATCAATGTGGTGTTGACTCCTCCAACTGTGACATGTGTCCGCCAGTCTGTTTCCTGGGCCCACTTCATGGTTCTTCCACGTGTCCCCTCCGTACCTCAGCTCCCAGCACCTCACGATTTCTGCAATTGAGGTGGGGTCCTTTCGACCTCCAAACCTCTGATCATGCAAAACGCACGATGAGGCTCTTGATCTAACAGTCCTCCAGTGACCTGGATCCGAAGGCTATCCATGCTCCTCGCGATTTCGTGACTTCGCGACTCAGAGCATCAACCCTTGGGCTCTCACCCTGCGAACCTCTGAGTTTGTGAGCTCCATAGATCTCTGCCACCTGTCCTCTCCATACGGGTGGTCTTGATCCTTTCGTGACTTCACTACTCGTGATGCCCGAATTCCAGATACGGGTGATTTCGCTACACCTGTCCTCCTCTGGATGGACCACTTAGATTCTTTCCCGAATTCGAGACTTGTGACCCCCTATGACACAATATTATCAACTCAAAACTCTGGTAGCTAAAATACCGATGGGTCCCCTGATCTCCACCACGTGTCTCAATGAACGAATGACCCAGATCAATTTTGGGACTTCGCTAGGGGCGAAGTCAAGATGCTCACCTCCGTGAGTCGTGATGGCTGAATCTTTGAGATGGATGATTCCATGGCATGCGTCCTCCCACAGGCAGACAACTCAGATCTAATCTCACCTTTTCATGATTTCTGAGGACGTGTTCCCAGACTCTTGTCCTCCAGACCCCTGAACTCCCAAACGCCTATATCCTGATACGAATTCCTTCTCGGGACTTTCTTTTCCTTGTTCATGAAGGCTTAAACTCTACGTAACTCCTGATAGATCTAACAACTATTGGCTGTCTGAATGAGATCCAATGGATCACGATCTCCTCTTCTCCTATGCGCTTTCCTGCTACTCCCTGGACATAGAAACTTTTAACAGTCCAGATCCTTTTGGCAGATCTGATGATAGCTATGCTCCCTCTTGAGCTTCTGCACTTTCTTCCAGTGCTTGGAAGATTTCCCAAGTGCTAAAGGCCCTGACCTTTTCCTTTCTTCTACAAGCTCTGTGTGTAATAAAACACTATCCCTCCTGAGCTTTGGGAACTTTGAACTCTTTCAGAGAGTTCTCTGGCCTCTGCACTCCTTGTAGTTGTGGCTTCATGCACCGAAAGCACTATTCCTCTTGAGCTTTAT
>JASDQU010292245.1:1647-14398 GCA_032191745.1 Picea mariana
TTGGTCTCTCGAATCCCCGAAACCCAAAACAGACAACGTTGACTCTTCTCTTTCCTTTTCGGGATTTCCCTTATCACGATTTCGGCGATCGCGATGTCGAGAAACTCGTCTCTTCGACTCCCAAATCTCGATTTGTCGAAACGTCGATATGCTCGCGGCTCTGACTTTTCAACACCTTCCACTTCATCGGAATTTCGGACTTCGCAATATCGTGAATCCTAATGCACTGTGTTCAGAACTTCGACCCACGAAATCCCGATATGATCAATGGAGTGACTTCATGTCGATAGTGTGCCACCTGTCCACTCACTGGCTCCTCTGTGGCCCACACAATCCTTTCAATCCGTCGGGACTTCGCGTTTCGTGATATCGTGATTCTCGTTGCAAAGTTTACGGGACTTCACCCTACGAAACCCCGATATAAAGATCCACGTGTAAATCCAACGGCCCTTGTGGCTTGGATCTATGGTCCTACCCCTCCTGAGCTTAGAACCCTTTCGAAGCACTTTGCCGTAACTTCCCTGCTCCTCCGTGAGATCTAACGGTCCATGGAACTTCACGATTTCTCCTCAGAGAATTCCGGCCGTCCATTCTTTCCTCTGAGAACTCATCCTTCTGTGGTCCTTTGTCACTATGCCTTCTTTCAATGACTTCAAATCCTTCTGAACTTTCCATGACTCTGTCTTTTAGAAAAACACTTGCACGCACTCCTTGTGGCAGATTTTCAAACACTTTCAAGTGCTTGAATCCCTTCGACTCTACGCACACCTCAATACTTCGCTCAGGTTCGCAACCCTGAGACCTCACTTGGCCTGCACACTCCTTGCACGGCTCCGGTGCCCAACTGCACTTCTATGTGAATGAGAACAAAAGCTACCCTATCTAACCCCTTTGTCAACGCACTCTTTGCGAACAATTTGACTGCACTCCTTGCACGAATCCTTGCTCAGATAGAGAAACAATTGAAACTCATTCCTTTCCTCTTTCCTCTCAGATTTCAAACATTCAACAAGAAATCATTCATACATAGCATAAAAGCAGTTGCATGACAGAAAGAGTAAAACATTCATGAGCATAACATTCAAAGATGCATACACAGAGAATACATGGACACCATGAGTCTGAATCCATCTTTCTTATATTAATTCAGAACTTTTGTACATGGAGTCTGCTACACAGCTCTCTCTCTGTTTCTCTTCTATGCTATTTTTCTCCTAATGCTCTCATGCTAATGTTACAATGTACAATGAGGGTGTCTATATCCCGTTTCCCTCTTGCGCTCTAAACTGTCTAATCTACACATTCAATTCTACCTACTTACATTTAATATCATAAATGCCTTCTATCTACTAAGGACGAGAGCGAATTGCTCAAGGTCTGTTTACATTATACAAGTGCGCTCCTTCTTAATTGTTTCATTTAATATTGCGCATCAACTTCAAGGTGATTTCAAAATTTGCGCTGGCACTTGTCCAGCTGTCTTTTGCTTCCGCGTTGGCTCGCTTGATGTTGGCGATGCTCCTGCATCAGCCCACTACGTGCCAACAACCTTATTACATAAACATGACTCCAATTATAAACCCTAAAGCATCACATTCTACTAAAAAAGGTTTTACTAAATCTAGAGTGGTCAACATCGATATTGATGACACAATTTTCATTAATGACTCAAAGCATTCTTCTACTTCATTATTCCATTGAAATTAATTTTTCTCTAATAAATTTATGAGTGGTGCTACCAAATGATCATAGTTCTCTTAATAAACTTTCAATAATACATCATTAAAAATATCCTCAATTTGGATATGTTTTGGGGCATTGGCCACTCTATGATTACCTTGATTTTATTAGGATCTACCTTGACTCCCTCCTTCGTGATAATATGACTAAGATATTCTACTTCTTCCCTACCAAATGTACATTTTGACATCTTTACATAAAATTGATTTTCCTCGAAAAGAGATAGTACATGTCTTAGGTGCTTGAGATCTTCCTTCCATATTTCGTTGTATATGAGAATGTCATTAAAAAATCTAATACAAACTTCCTTAAATAGGATTGAAAAAATCATTCAATGTTGCTTAAAAAGTGGTAGGATCATTAGCTAATCCAATTGGAATTGTCTTGAACTCATAGTGTCATTTATGAGCTCTAAAAGTAGTTTTTGCAATATCTTCTAGTTTTACTAGGATTTGATAATATGCTAACCTCAAATCCAATTTTAAAAAGCATTTGGTACCGGGAAGTTTGTCTAACATTTTGTCTATGAGTGGAATGGGGAATTTATTATTTATGTCTTCTTGTTTAATCCTTAGTGATCTATAAATAACTTAAGGGATCCATCATTCTTCCACGCTAGAACCAGGAGAGTTGCATAAGGACTTATGTTTTTTGTAATAACTCCACTAAGTTGCATAAGGACTTATGTTTTTTTAATAACTCCACTACTCAAAAGACCGTGAATCGATGTTTCTATTTACTCAAAAGACCGTGAATCGATGTTTCTATTTTTGTTTTATGGTGATGTGAATATCTATATGGCTTAACATTAGCAGGTGTCAAGTCTAGTTTTACTTCAATCATGTACTTAATTCCTTTGTGGCGAAAACTCCATARGTAGTTGTTGGAATACATTTTTGTGTTTTTGGATTAGTTAATGTATCTTTGGATACTTAAAACAAATTAGTCATAATAATAACATTGTGCCACATATATAATACACTTAAAAATATATTATTAATATTCAACAATGTATAAACTTTTATTGCAATAATAATAATGTAAGTCAATATTATATTAATAATAACATTATGCCACATATATAATACACTTAAAAATATATTATCAATATTCAACAATGTTAATGGTTAAGAACATGTGTTTCCTCTTAAAAGGTCACAAGTTCAAATCCAAAGAGGTAGGGTATGTATACCTTTATAGACCTTACCAGTCAAATCAAAATTATTATAATTATTATTAACAACTTTTATTGCAATAATAATAATATAAGTCAATATTATATTAATGTTATAATAATGATAAATAATATATATTTTTAAATGACATGACTTATAACCCTCCATATACACATTCATTGTATTTATTTCAATAATTCAATCTCATATAATAAATAAATATTATTTCTCAATCATCATTTTATAAGTGAACCATCGCAATCGCGTTTAAGTGGTATCAAACCAAACCATCAAACCAGTTTATCAGCTGACCTATGACAAAGTTGAGTTTCTCACTTCCCACTCCCTTGTGGCCCAATTCTGTTTTTTGTTTTTATCAAAAGAATAAATTATTTATTACATTGTGAAGAACTTTACAAAATCATTTCTTTTCTGTAAAGCGACGGGTATTAAGGCCTGCGTATGTAATAAATTACAACAAAAAAAGTGTGAGGATTCACCCAGAAGTAAATCGCAATCGCAGCAGAAACCACACAGGAAGCCATGTACAGAAACCCGAGAAGAATTATCAACAATTCAGCGGCGTAAAGAAAAATTAAATTACTGCCAACAATTATCTCATGTAGTGCCTGCACAGACTTTGATTACGATTTGCATAAGTTCAGCAACTGCCATTGATTTAAAGTCTTGTTTGCTTACCAGAATTTTGAAGATTGGACAAAAGAGCCATACATCTATTGGCCGCCCTAGCAATAAAGCCATCGTTGCCTCTAAAATTACAACTGCCTCTCTATTTAAGGTGAACAAAAGGCCTAAAACCCTAGGCAAATTATTCCAAAAGTAATCACTGTTAGGTGTTGGAAATAAAACGAAGTCAAATTCTGTTCGAAACCATTCCCCCTGGCATGTCAACCAACACAGTAAAGCCTTCGAATCAAAAAACAGGAAGGGACGAAAGAATAGGTCAGATATGTCCAATCTAAAAGAAAGTCGATGGTCAGAAAGAATCTCTGCCCTCGGCAATTGCACATTCAACCAATATTAATACAATGGTATCAACCTAAGTGCCAAATTATCTAAGTTGTTAAATGTTTTTACGTGGAACAAGTCTTTATACCCCAAGAAAAAACACCTAACCTATTCATTAAGTTGAACCATATATAAAAGGTACCAACCTAAGTGCCAAATTATCTTCTTGCCTAGGAGAGAAGAAAACTAACCTAGAAAGAAGAAATATATTACAAAATGATAATTGAAATCAAATCAATTAGAGGAAGGAGAAGTGATTATACTTTTTTAGTGGGACTTCCATATTTTAGCATTACATGTTATGATTAAGGGTTAAAATTTGATTTTAATAATGATAAGTAAAGAAGATTTTGTTAAAGTATTGTAAAAAGTTTTTACCCTTACTAACAAGTAAAGAGATTATTCAAAGAAAATGGATAAGTATAACATTGATATTTGTTTGAGTAATATGGACAACTATATTAATGTTAATGTTAGTAAGAGATTATTTAAAGAAAATGGATAAGTATAATATTGGTATTTGTTTGAGTAATATGGACAACTATATTAATGTTAACTTGAACTATCGATTGGTAATTCTGAAGCCAAGTATATTTGAATATAGTGATAATTGATGATTATAATGGCATATCACAATTTCGTGTTACAACTATATGTATAAATGAGGTTGAGATAATTATAAGTTAAACTTGGATGGAAGCATTGAGTACCTTCATCTTAAATATGGAGGAAAAGTCTTTAATATTATTCTATAAGAAGAAGAAGGTAACCTAGTGAGACATTACAATGGAAGCATGTTCAGTAACACCCTCATTAAACAACATGAATGATGTATCAAAAGAGATCCTTGAGGATAGCCAAAAGTCAACACAAAAACTACATGATTGCCATAAAGAAGTTGATAAGATTGTTGATGACAAAGATGAAGAAATTTCTCGCCTTAAGAATTAGATTCAACGCTTGTTCACACAAATTAAAGATCTTGAAGAAGCTAAATAAGACCTTCAACTTGAAGTTCATATCATACAACATAATTTAGAAGAGTAAGTCAACAAGGTGGAAGAATTTAAAAAAACAACTACAACCATCAGAAAAAAGAAAAAAAAAGGATTGTGATTTACAAGTAAAGGATCGAGTATTCTTTCAAAAGATGTTGCAATTCAATGTAATTAGGAATCACAAGAGAAGAAGGATGTAAAGAAACATTTCAAGAAGATCTCGGAGTCAACAACAAATAAGATTGAATCAACACACTTATCATCAGAGAGTTCCACAAAGAATACATCTAGGTTGGATTGATCTTTTGTCAATGTGATAATATTGTTCAAAGCTTCAAAATTCATATTGCCTCATGTCCTCAACTTTACCAAATAGGTGAAACTATAAGAAGACTGATCATTTTATCATAAACAATGTTCTCTACCCATGCTTTGAGGACAAAGTATTTTAAGGGGAAGGACTTGTAATATACCTAGGGTATATTATCACTATGTAATAATGTATAAACATTTATTGTAATAGTAGTATCGTAGGTCAATATTATATTAATGTTGTAAAAATGATAAGTCTTGTCATCTTCCAAAGAAATGACTTATCACCTCCATCCATTGTATTCATTTCAATGATCCAATCTCATATATATTCATATAATAAATAAATATTATTTGATATGGATATATGGGATCTCTCAATGAAATCATGATGATATCATGAAGTGAACCATCTAGTTCACTTCAACATATGCAAGATCTCCTTTAAGAATTAGATTCTCCATTTGATGTGAGGACTTCAATTTGGGTAGGTGGTTGGAACCCATGCAACTCCCCTGCCGCTTAAATTTAATAGGTTGTTTTTAGCGGTTTGTGGCATAGGTACCCAATGTTTGTAGCCATTGAATTCCCAAGTTGATGTCTACTCCACAGAAGTGTACCATGTAGAATCCATATTCTAAGTTATAATCTTGTATGTGGAATTTTCTTATGCCACCAATCTTTTTTCCATCTTCCCCCATAACCTTATATTTACGGCTCATTATATAAACAAATATATCCTTTTTATAATATTAACATCTATAAAGCTATGGCTACTATCAAAATCTATAAGTATGGTGACATTATTCTTTTTTGCATGCCCCCCTCAATTTCAATGTTGTAGTTGTGAAATACCTATTTGTAAACTAGGGATACCCTGACATTTCTTCATCTCATTTTGTACTTATGTCACTATATTCCTTCTTGTTTTCTTCTTCTTCCAAATCATTGATGGAGGTGTATGATTCTCCTTCTTTCTCAGCTTCACATAATTTATAGAAGTTCTTGTTTGTATATTGGCGTCATTTTTGTCACCCTCTCTCTAGTGGGGTGGCATATTTGTGTTCAACTAAATTTATAAAAATTATTTACTTAACGTATTGAAGAAATCCTTATTTGAATTATTTGGAAACTTAAATTATTTTTTTTGGATCTTGTTTTTCGGTTCAACTATTTTCATTGCTTGTCTATCCTTAGAAATATTTTGATATCCTCATAGTAAGGCTTCAACCTAACTATGTACATTTTTAGTAGTTTTTCATTAGTATAAATGACATCTTCTTCTTCATCATGAAACCATTTTAATTGTTTGTTAAGGAATGTCTTCCACTGGAACAAGCAACCATTACATTTCTCGGACCATCATAAGCCTCTCCTTCCAAATAATTTGAGGTTGTATTTTTTTCCCTTTCGAACAAGAGGATGACTTGATTAAAAAAATCCTTATATTTTATTGACCTGGATGATGGCACTTATATTGTCTTTTCTGCCATATTTCAGTAACTCTTTTTTATATTATGGATGTAGTCTCTGTATTAATTTCATGAATTGATTGCACATCCTAAGAGTGTTGTTTCAGGTGGTTCTTGACTTTGGAGCAGTAAAGGAAAAAATTCTTCCAACTTAAGAGTAATTTAGGGGACATAATTTCAATCTTGTTATTCAGGTTCTCTCTCCCCTACTTCTCTTGTTATCTCCATATTATTAAGTTATCCAATTTATCATTTAAGTTATCCCATATAACATCATAGATATTCTTCTCTTCTCTTTTGTTACTAAATTATCCCATCTACCATCAATTTGTCATTTCTTGCCTATTTACTACTTCCTTCAAGTCCTTTTGTTCCTTCTCAATGCACCTAAGATGGGATTTGAGTGATTTTATTTCCTCTTTTGTCATTTCTTGCCTATTTACTACTTCCTTCAAGTCCTTTTGTTCCTTCTCAATGCCCCTAAGATGGGATTTGAGTGATTTTATTTCCTCTTTGTAACTTTGCATCTTCTTATTAACATCATTATTACTTCCCATACTTTACACCTCATTGAATCCAATTTCTTGAAGATAATTGATTGATCAATTTCTTGCGAATTCGCACAACTATATAGCTATATATAATTTGAAGATTTTATTCCTATTCAACTTGTATGGAAACTAACTAGAAATGAATGTGTCATACAAAAATCATGGTATGGCCCATACTTTAATTGGTGGTAGTATGGAACACTTGTCACTAGACAACACAATTTCAGACATGTTATATGGTTGGGTGGTGGCATTGGTGTATGGAAATATAAGATAGAGGGTGTATGATGATGCTAATGTATGGATTGTACGACATGTTGGTGGACAACAAATAGAAGGAATGAGGTCGATGTACAAACAACATGGTGGCACTCATGTCCAATGGTTAGAAGGAAGATGGTGGTGTTGGTGGGTTGTACATTAACTAGAAAGAATACGGTGACATTTGTGTATATTTATTTGACCTAATGCTCAAATTGAGGCTCTTATATCAATGCAATATATAAATACAAGTTTAGATTTGAATGTTCCAACTAAAATTATATGTGTGTGTGTGTGTGTGTGTGTGTGTGTGTGTGTGTGTGTGATGAGTAATACAATGAAATGGGACCTTTATTACAAATATAAATCAAGGGGTGCCTTTTTGAGTAGTTATGTCTTTTACATATTTATTATTCTTTAAAATTACATATTAGTCTTATTAATGTGTTATTATTATTATATTTTGTTTATTATTCATATCTTTATGCATATAACATACTTGAACCCAAAGTACAATGATGATGTGTATTTAGCTAAATTTGGGGGTAAGAGGAGGGCCCCACACAAATACATGAGGTGGACGATGGTTTCAGTCAACAACATTTTCTATGTGTCCTGGAGCTCTTAAATCTAAACAACCAATTTACTTCATTCATAATAGGTGGTGATTAATTTAGTAATGTGACCACACTTATTCATAGGGGAACTATGTAGTTTCTTGCATGGTGGTCATATTATTGTGCCTATACCCCAAAATTGCAAACCCTTGCATCTAAGATTCTTTTACAAGTTTGCAACTCTTCAACAATAGAGAGAAAATAAAGAATCTATGGGTTTATTCATTAAGTCAAGGGAAATAAACAAAAGATCATGTTTACATTCACTCAAATATTTACCTTACCTCTTGATCAAAGGAAGATTCTAACAAGGGTCCTTCAAAGTTGTGGGATGCAAATCCCAAAGATGTGGACTTGGATTCGCCTTAATGCTTGATGGCTAAACTCACTTTGGTCCTTTTCATGTTGGGGATGACACATCCACCCCTAGGACCAAGTCAATTTTAAGTGATTATTTTGCTCCTATTGTTGGTGGGCATCATGACATTAATGTTGCACCTTCTTTTGGACGTGATGATCATGTTTATTATCATTATTTAAGGGAATTAATTGTTTTTTTCTCGAAGGATGTGAAGGGTGAACACCATTAGTCACTTTAATCACAACTCTTTAGATTTTCATGTCTCAAGTTCCTCATCTTAGACTTTTGGAATTTCCACACAAACTCAATCTTTGTAATTATGTCATTTAGCATTGGCATTTTCACATATTAATAGATCAATATGTTATAAATTTTCAAATCATGATGTAATTTATAAGTTCTAGGTTCTAATTTTGACATCTCCAAAATGAAAAATACAAATTACAATTTGTTAGTATAGGATTTTGAATTTCCATTAATAATTAATAGTTTAATATTTGAAACATAATTTACTAAATTAAAGACTTAATCTAAAATTTGAAACATTTTTTAAATAATGTGTGAATATTAAAGTATGAATGATGAAATCTATTAATATAAAAATATAATTATAAAATATTATAGTATTAATTTTCAAATTCCTAATTTGAAGAGAGTTATCATTCCCACACTAAAATCTTTTATTAGTTTGGATACTCACCTATGAATGATTTTGTAACCTTGAACAACCAAACTCTTTTGACAATTCCATCTGCATCCATGGCTCATGTAACCTTATTGACGAGTTGTTTCTTTTTGCCAAGCAATTTTGTCTTTGTTAAAAATCTTCTCCATTCTATATCAATCTTCAAGGATTCATTTAACATTGTGTACTCATAGAGTCTTTTCACTTCTATCAATGTTTTACCTTGTCTTTTAAATTAAATTTTCTTTGACTCCAACATACATCTAATAATATTTCAAAAGTTTATCTATACAATTTAGAATTCAAACATATCTGTTGGCGACGGAAGTCACTCCCAGATTGCTATCAGGAGTAGAGCCCGACGCCCATCAGTCTTATGTCACGGTTTGTTTATAGATGGGGTGACCGAGTGGAAGCCAACTCAAAACGATATCATCCAACTCCAAACTAGGCTAGGCATACACAAATGAATGAGGCCTTTATAAACTCCAGACAGTGAGTCGTAGTAAAGGGTGAGCAGACGGAGGATTACATCAGAGAGAAGTGAAAGTCTGTCATAAATGGCAGGTTTCTAACAGATGGTGAGAGAAAACATCTAGAGGCAAGATCTTCTTACACCCAAATGCAGGAAACCAGCGAAGACAGTAATGCAGCAACAAATCATTTGTCATAACACAACTGTACTAATTCATGCGAAACATTCGATCATGAACCCTCTAATATAGATGGAAAAGGAAAATTGTCTGTCATATAACAAGATATCTCATATACAGATGCATATCCCACAAAACTAGAATGTCTGTTAAACTTTACAGCAGGGAGCTCTGCTCTACCATCGATGCCTACAAAAATGGCAAAAATGCCTATATATACTTGGGACTGACTCGGACGTTGAAGGCGCGATCATATCATAAATTCACTGTTGATCGTCGAGGAGTTTTTCTGCCAGAATGGGCTGTTGGTCTACCTCAATCAAATCTGCCCTCTGCTCCCCTGTCGTGCGCCTCTTTAATTCAGCATGGCTCGCGCCCGGGGGTAGTTGAGCCCTTTGAATATTGAACTTGCGTGTGCAGGTTTCCCTGGTGAGTTGGAGGCTCGGCGTGGCTTTCCTGGAGAGAACCGGTACAAGGGATCTTCCTTGGTCAATTTCAGCCAGGTCCTCCATACTCTGCAATAAATGGGTGATGCAAGGCTTCACCCACCCTCTTTCTTCTTTTCTGCTGAGCCGAAGCGGCTCTTTGGATTCCCGAGTGGAATCCCGACCTAGTCCACAGATCTCTTCTCCTTTCCTCATGATCAACTGAACTTCACCAAGGCCTTTTCCTCAACTCTGCATCGGGTTTCGAGGTTTCGCGCTCCCCGTCTTCAAGAGTTCTTGGCCCTTTGAACTCCCAATCACCGATTCCCCGATGAGCGCGTGTACAGATTAGCCCTCCTGGCTATACTATGATCCATGCGACCACCTCTTAAATGACCGGATCCCAACCTCTGTCGGCGCTTCGGCGCTTTTGATGTCTCGATATACAAGTCCTCGGGACTCGCGATCTTTCGATTGCCGATGCACCTTCCGTGCTAGCCCTTTGAATGGGCCTTGGTCCAAGTGATCATCACCATATGCCCTTGGCCATATTCTCCATCGGAGTTTCGCAGTTTGCGATGTCAACGAACACACGCCCTCCGGACTCACGATTCCCCGAATCCCGATGGCTCATGGTCGTTGATAGGTCAACGGTCTGTCCCTCGTCGTGAAAACCTGCCACATGTCTTCCACTTGCGGTCTCACATGCTAGCCGACGGTTGCCGAGATATCGCCTCTCGCGAGCTCGCAACTCTGAACGCAAATCTTTGCCGCTCCAACTCACGAACCTCCGAGCACGCGATATGCCAATGCCACTTGGCGTTGTCTCCCTACAAGGGATGATTTTTTGACACCTGTCCCGAACTATGGTCCTTAATTCCGTCGGGAAATCGCATATCGAGATATCGCGATTCCCGTTGTCATGTGCACGGGACCTTCAGTTCCCCGATCCCCGACTCTGCGGGATCTCTTGACACGTGTCCCTGCTGACGGACGGTTCTGATCCGGTCGAGAAATTGTGGATCGCAATTCCTACATGCAAGAGTTTCTTGCCTTTGAAAACTCCGATGGTCCTCCTCTGCATGCTAGGGGTTAACCTCGGCACAACTTCTAGAGATCTAACGGCCGACGAGATTTCGTCGATCTCCTCTGTAAGATTCTGACCGTCGATTTTCTTTGAGGATGGTTCTCGACTGCTGAAGACAAAACTTCGCCCGCTCGCTTGACTTGCTGCTACAAAATGGGATTCTCTTGGGATATGCTCAGGTGCTTCGCGTGCAAACTGCAGGCCTGGGTACGCCTAATCCCGAGGCAGAAAAAATCGCTAACAATATCATATTATTATTTAAATTAATTCACTCATATTTAAAAAAAATATTTTACATAAGTTTGTGAAAAAAAATTATTTACTTCATATTCTTAAAGTTCAACTATTAAATTTTATTGATCCATTTTTAAATATCACTTACTAAATTTATTATTTTATCTACAAAAAATTGTTGTATCCATTTAATTTTATTTGGAATTCTGTAAGAAATTATTAGATCTGCAGATTTGAATGGTTAAGTTTTTATAATAGAATGCCCTAAAACATTCAAAAATACAATTTAAACAACAAAAAATTATAATTTCTTCTAAATTTATATAGTCCATAAAAATACCAAAACATAAAACATTTAAACAACTCATTTCCTAACTCCATGCACTCAATTACAAATATGACTATTAAATATCAATATCAAAACATATATGCAACAGATACCAGGAACGTATGGGGTTTTGATAATCTAAACTATATTGTATGGGGTTTTGATAATCTAAGCTATATTGAGTTGGTTAAATAATTGTTGGGAGCCTTCTATGTCTTTTCGAAAATTGGGAGGAAGTGAAGAGTCACTCTCGAGAAGGGTGGCAATACTTATTGGAAGGGTGGCACGGATTTAAAGAGGGTGATGAGAATAAGATAAAAGATAAATGTTATCTTTGAAGTCAACAAGGGATTTTTAATTTTAATTTTCATATTTATTGTACAGTATTTATATAATAAAGGATTTTAATTTATTTTTTTAATATATATATATATATATATATATATATATATATATATATTATATATTTTATATATATATTATATATGATACTTGAACTCTTCTTGTTAACCTTGGAAAATGTTCCCAAGAATATGACCTCGGTGAAACACCATCCATATCATGTATTTGACTTTATACTTATTTTACTTGTCATTGTTATCCAATTTTCTTTACATTGTATGGATTTTCTTAACAAACTAAAAATTTTAATGTTAAAATAAATTTCCAACACTGTTTTCAATCCCTTTCAATTGCTCTGAAAATTTCCAAACCTGTTTTCCATCATTCCTTAAAGGTAGATATATTTCATTTACAAAGGATGATCTTCATCAAATGTTAAGGATCTGAAAAATTCCAAACCTGTTTTCCATCCTTCCTTAAA
>JASDQU010292247.1:4270-14354 GCA_032191745.1 Picea mariana
TTGAGGGGAAAGAGAGTTGGTGGAGAAAATATATTTCCTATCCAACCTACGTTAGATCCCTGAAGGAAAGTGGGATATCCTGAGGGACTATGTGGTAGAGAAGGGGATCAAATTCCTTGGGTTGTGTGGGTTAAGGGGAAAGAGAGCCGATGGATTGGGAATTGTTGTGAGAATTATTTGTTGTGGATTATATCGGGTTATGACTGGGAGGTAGACACCAGTAGGAAACATCTTTTTTTATGGATTTGTAGTCCCATCTCGGTGGTGACTTTCTCCTCAGAGATCTAGAGCAACAATTTTACGGTTGGGTGGAATGTCCTACATCCGCAACCAATTGTGTAAAACATTTTTCAAAGATAAGTGTTCTGACCACTATGTTATTTATTGTTATATTTATGTGTAAATGTTTCATTTTAATATGTTTATTGCATGTTTGAATGTTGATGTGCATGCTTAAATAATATGCATTCAAAAATTTAAAACTGTTGTTAGTTGCATGAGTTTGTATGACATGTTGTGTGCATGTATTGTTTAAATTCGTATCAAATTTTTTGTATGAGTCAGTTTTGTTAGTAACAAGACTTAGCATGGAAGTTGGGTACAACATAGTTTGGCATCAAAGTTATCATATTATGTTTTGAATGCAACAAGCCTCAGTGTGGGAGCTAGGTATATTATAGTTTGGCATAAGAGTTATCGTATTATGTTTTGAATGTAACAAGCCTCAATGTGGGAGCTAGGTATGTTACAAAATCCATGGTGATGGGAGGTTATGGTGATGAGAAGGCAACAATAGTGAATCATTTAAAAATAAGACTACAAAAGTCAAGCTTGAATTTATTCATCAAACAAAGGAACACCTTCAAAGAGATATTTATTTTATTATTTATAATTAAAAAATGTATTTTCCACAATACATTAAAATATATATTTTTTGAAAAAATCTTTGTAAATCTTAAAAAAACTTTATAGATCTATTGTAAATTTGTAGATCTCAAAGGATTAAATTAAAGATACTCTTCACTGTAAAATTCTCTCTCTCTCTATATATATATATATATATACTTATTTTTATTAGAAGAATTTTACAATGAAGAGTTTTATAATTGATCCATTGCATTAGACAATTTTCTAGAATGTAATTTGGTTGCTTTTGAGGTAACCTGAAAAAATGCACGCAAGAGGTTTGTGGTGCGAAACAAGCCTACATATAGTAGATGATGATCATAACAAGGATATCAATGTTGCATTCTACAATATTACTACTTTGAGAAGTATTTGGTGATCCCATTTAGATGGATGTTGATCCAATATTATGGATATTGGAATCCATCTTTATATTTTATTTGTAATAAAAAAAATTATTAATAAATCTTTGTTGAAATATCATACATTCGTTTAACGATTTACCTGTGAATTTGTTAGTCCTATTATAGATTTGTTAATTGTACTTATTTATAAATCTATTGCATTTAGATTAATATTGATCCAATATTATGGTGTTATCTATGAATTTGTTAGTCTTATTACAGATTTGTTAATTGTACTTATTTATAAATCTATTGCATTTAGATTGATATTGATCCAATATTATGGATATTGGAATCCATCTTCATATTTTATTTGTAACGATAAATTTTATTAATAAATTTTTGTTGAAATATCATACATTCTTCTAACGAGCTACATGTAGATTTGTTAATCCTACTACTATAGATTTGTTAATTGTACTTATTTATAAATCTATTGCATAAATTTATAGATCAAATTGCATATCTATGACATAGATCTATTGTATTTTCTTGAGTCAAGATCTAATATAAATTTGTCTATTATAAATATATCACTATATAGGTGATCTCTATTTAAGGAATGTAGATATATGTGTTTCAAAAGGTAAAATCTTGGTAGCATAGGCACAATCAAGTGTGGTCTATTACAATGATTGTCTTAATCAAATTCAAGGGTCAAACAAAGAGAGGGTTAATCAAAGGATTTCTAGTTGCCAATTTTTTATAAAAATGGAGAAAGGGTTAATCAAATTTAAGGGCCAACTAGTTGCAAAGCTAATTTACACAAAAAAAAAATAGAGAGATGGTTAACAAGAAGATTTCTAGTTGCCAATTTACACAAAAAATGGAGAGAGGGTTAATGAGAGTAAGTCTAGTTGTCAATTTACACAAAAAATGAAGAGAGGGTTAACCACATGGATTAAACCAAAGCCAATTTACACAAAAAAAAATTGGACAAAGGATTAACCAATCCAAGTCACACCAAAAAAATTAGGGTTAACTAAAGCCAATTTACAAATTCAAGGGCCAACTAGTTGCAAAGCCAATTTACACAAAAAGTGGAGAGAGGGTTAACATGAAGATTTCTAGTTGCCAATTTACACAAAAAATGGAGAGAGGGTTAACGAGAGGAAGTCTAGTTGTCAATTTACACAAAAAATGGAGAGAGGGTTAACCACAGGGATTAACCAAAGCCAATTTATAGAAAAAAAAAATGGACAAAGGATTAACCAATCCAAGTCACACCAAAAAAATTAGGGTTAACTAAAGCCAATTTACAAATTCAAGGGCCAACTAGTTGCAAAGACAATTTACACAAAAAAAGGAGAGAGGGTTAACATGAATATTTCTAGTTGCCAATTTACACAAAACATGGAGAGAGGGTTAACGAGAGAAAGTCTAGTTGTCAATTTACACAAAAAATGGAGAGAGGGTTAACCACAGGGATTAACCAAAGCCAATTTACACACAAAAAAATTGGATAAAAGAATTAACCAATCCAATTCACACCAAAAAAATTAGGGTTAATTAAAGCCAATTCACAAATTCAAGGACCAACTAGTTGCAAAGCCAATTTACAAAGAAAAATGGAGAGAGGGTTAGCGAGAAGATTTCTAGTTGCCAATTATAGAAAAAATGGAAAGAGGGTTAACAAGAGGAAGTCTAGTTGTTAATTTACACAAAAAATGGAGAGAGGATTAACCACAGGGATTAACCAAAGCCAATTTACACAAAAACAATTGGACAAAGGATTAACCAATCCAAGTCACACCAAAGAATTTTGGGTTAATCCAAGTCACACCAAAAACATTAGTGTTAATTAAAGCCAATTTACAAATTCAAGGAGTTGCAAAGCCAATTTATAAAAAAAAATGGAGAGAGGGTTAACAAGAAGATTTCTAGTTGCCAATTACATAAAAAAATGGAAAGAGGGTTAACGAGAGGAATTCTAGTTGTTAATTTACACAAAAAATGGAGAGAGGATTAACCAAAGCCAATTTACACAAAAACAATTGGACAATGAATTAACCAATCCATGTCACACCAAAAAAAATTGGGTCAATCCAAATCACACCAAAAAATTAGGGTTAACTAAAGCCAATTTACCAAAAATTTAAAAAAATGGACAAAGGTTAATGAATCCAATTCACACCAAAAGTGGAGAGAGGGCTAACCACCAAATTCAAGAGTCATTTCATAGAACATTTAGACAACACCTTTTCCAACTTATTCACCCTCTCTCCGTCGGTATGCATGAAAACGTGCAGGTGCAAAATTATTAAATATTTGCTTTTCCTTTGAGTGACGAATGTGGTATAGATCTTGTTCAAGTCACAGACATCAAAACAGTATATCAATCCCAACGACAAACTCTCAGTTGCAAACTACGACAATCTCTGCACTTAATCCCTATAATTTTTTCCGTTTCCGCATGAGGTTGGGTGGAGAGAGTCAAGCAGTTGAAGATGACTTGCTCTCTCCTCGGAAATTGCCAAAACCTGTTGATCACCTATTGAGCCAAAGTGATGAGAAGCATTGGTGATGAGGGCATCGACAAAATGTTGCCAAACTTGTAGTGGTGTATGGCATTGACAGTAAGGATCTGAGGCCACTCTAATGAAATTATAATAACTTTGTCAATCTTAATGAATAGGAGATCATTGAAATGTTGTGACTTGTTTGACATTGTAAATAATTGGCAAAATGAGGTTTGTCAAAATGGCATGAGAGACTTGTAGCAATACTTTTGAATGGGGATTGGATTGGGCAGAGCTACAAATAACTTAGCTAAGGTTTTTACACTATATTAAGATTTGAGGATTATTTGAGAAAGGAATTACAAGTATAATTGTTATTGTGGATTCAACATTAGTTATTAAAACAATGAGTAAGCCTCTTCCTAAGAAATAGTGCACTATATAGAATGTTCTCTTGAATCAAAAAAGAAATTGCAACATTTGAGAGTGTTGAATTCTTCCATGTCCTTAGGGCATTGAATTGGCAAGTTTATTTATTGGTCAATAAAGAAAACAAGCTTAATGAAAGTAATCTCAAGTTAAAAAATGGGGACACATACTTCCTTATTTCATAAGCTCATGATATTAAGCTTATGACCAACCAAAGCATGTTATACATTAAACTCACTTGGGGTGGATGTATACATAGGTAGAAATCTAGGACATGCATGTAGGGCGATTCAATCACACATGTTTTGTTTAATGCATGCATGAGTTAATCAAGCACTTTGGCTCATAATTTCATATGTAGGTGGGAATATAGATGTGAAGCATTAGGAATTGATGTTTGTGGTGCTTCTAAGGATAGTTATTTTGATGCAATTGAGTTTGATGCAAGGTTCAAAGTTTCTCTTGGTTCTATGAGATTCCAAATATGTGCCTTGGTTGGCTCTTGTCTTCGAATTGGGGGGAATTGAAGGTATTCTTTCTAATTGTGAATAAGTGGGGCACATCATGCTAGATCAAATTCTGTAGATTGAGGGGTATTAATGGAATTTGGGGCTTTTTTGGTGACAACTCTTGTTTTAGGAGTGCACTCTACAACCCTCCAGTTTACCTCTCTCAATCCTATGAGAAAGTATGTATTATGTTTTAAAGATGGTGTTACTCTCTAACTAGTTAGAATGATTATGGTGTTTTTTCAGTCTCCATTGGATTGGTGATTGGGGAGATTATAGTCGTGGCTCCTTCTATGGCCAGTTATACAAGGTTCTTCAAGAACATGGGATATATATTTTGTCAGATCAACATTGGAGGTGCCATTCGAAATTAATGACAAGGGATCATATACTTTGTCTTTGATTTAGTTGGGTGCAGAATAATGATATTGGGTTTTCTAGTATGTGTGTGGCTTGGAATAAAACATGGTTGTCTTGGGGTTTATGTTGGAATATTTTATGGACCACTGATGAGAAATAAAGGCTCACACTCAAACCAACCAAGAAAGAGAATATATGTTTAAAGAAGAAAGTAAATTACAATCACAAAGTACACAAAGATTTTTCCTTGGAAACCCAAAATCGAGAAAACCAACACTAATCTCGGTCTACACCTAAGACACAATCACTATCATACTCTCTTTCTTTACACAAGAACAACCTTACAACCAATTTGGTTTATGTCTACATGATCAACAAAATCCTCTTAAAGGATTCATTAATATAATAAAATTACAATGTGCCTTACTTATAGGCTTTACAACATGAAAACCCTAAATCATGGCGCCCAAAAACAATTACAAATTTACGCAGATGATTGGTTTCAATCCTACAAATCTCAAGATTCTTTTATAGTCGACTTTAGTCAATTTACCAGACGACCTTCAACCGCGCTTCAATTGGTTGCCACTTGACCTCCTGTCAACTAACCATTCAACTTCTCGTCGATCAGTTTAATATCCAACTTCCTAATCGATCAATTTGAACTCAACTTAACCATCGACTCCACATGAATTGTTGGTTGATTCTTCACCCAATCAATCCACCTCGACTAGGTAAGTGGATGAATTTTATTTCAATGCAAATAATATAACAACCCAACATTATCCTACTTATTGTCTTATTTGTTGATACATGAGAACATGACCATCAGTTCATTGAACTAGGGCAGCAATGCCCATTTCCTTTCTATGCCAAGAGAACTTCAAAACACTCACAAACTTGATCAAATAGTTTTTTATGTTTTCCAACATGTCTAGTTTCTCCAACAACAACTTGTTGCTTTCCACCATGTCTCTCGCGAAATTGTATTCTACATCAAAATGCTTCATTCTGGAATGGTATGTCAGGTTATTTGCCAAAAATATTACCCTCTAACTGTCACAATTTATCTTCATATCTCTCTGTTCAAATCCAATCAGTAAACACAATCAATGCAACCATGGTCCATACTACTTCTTTTATTTCATGAGTGGCTTCCATGTCGCTTACTCATCCAACCGATTGCTCCACTAAACATCATGAACACATATCCATTAGTTTAACTTTGTCAATCCAAATCTCCAACCGAGTTGGAATTGACAAAGCCTTGTGCATTTACTTCACTGTCAGCTTCAAACTTTTCTTGATAGAACATAGCATAACATTTTGTGCCAAAAAAATACCTAAACACTCTCTTGACAGTTGTCCAGTGCTCTTTCCTGGGTGTCGACATGTATTTGTTCAATACTCCCACTCCATGAACAATGTCTAGTCAAGTGTAGACCATCACATACATCGTACTACCAACATCTCTAGCACATGGAACATGTGCCATATCCTCTATTTCTTCTGGAGTCTTTGGAAACTATTCAACAATTAGTTTTTCTCCCATGGGAATTGGCACGTTGATTGGTTTGCAATCTTACATGTTGAAACACTTCAATATTGTTTCAATGTACTTCATCTAGTTCAACCAAAGCTTTCTAACTGCCCTATCTGTCTTCATCTCTATTCCCAGAATGAAGTTTGTTTCACCGAGATCCTTCATGTCGAACTTACTCCCATATTTTAGTGCTAGTGTGGTCAAATTACTCCCTATAGCCATGACTAAGCTATCCCATGAGTCTAACAAAGAACATAATAGGATAATACATTTCTCCTCCTCAATGATTTAAATATCCATAGAAAATAACCGATTTATTACAATATTGAATGTATTTAGATTCTCTACTACCGATCTCTCATCACTCATCCTCATAAGATACAAATTATTTCTAAGGAATAAGTTGTTTACTAGAGATTTCGACCGGTACAGGCTTCCCAACTTGTCCCACAATTTTTTGGCCAAGTCTTCACTTGATACATTCAACAACACCAAATCTACAAGACAAAGGAGAATCATACTCCTTTCCCTTCTTTCCAGTTTCTCCCATTATTCCCTTGACATACCTATCGGAATGGTGCCTGGGATTACAAATACCCACTGCTCTCAATCTACAAAAAGATCTTCAATTTTAAGCTTCCAAAGCTCAAAATTTTGGCCAATGAATTTTTCGATCTCTATCTCAAACTTCTTGCCATTCTTTCAAGCACATCTTTAAAGATATTTGACTTACAACTCCTACTAGACCAAGGTTTATATTACATCAAATATCTGATCACTTTTTCTCCGATACCACTATATCAAAGAAGCTCAGATAAATATCTGATACCACATGATGAGAAATAAAGACTCACAGTAAACCAACTACGGAAGAGAAGACAAATTTAAAGAAGAAATGAAATGACAATCACGGATAGTACACAGATATTTTACCCTAGAAACCAAAATTTGGGAAAACCAGCATTCTAGCTTGAACTTCTTGCTCCTTGTTGTCTTATTCATTCATAATAAATAGTTACATGACTAACCTTGGTCTACACCTAATACCCAATCACCATCATACTCTCTTGCTTTACAGAAGAACAACCCTGCGACCAATTTGACTTGCATCTACATGACCAAAAACATCCTCTTAAAAGATTCATCAATCCAATAAAATTACAACCCACCTTATTTATAGGCTTTACAACATGCAAAACCATAAATTGTGTCGCCCAAAAATAGTTACATATCTACGCAAATTATTCATTGTAATCTCGTGAATATCAATATTTTGTTACATACAAATTTAGTTGGTTTACCAGTCGACCTCCAATTAGTCTTCAATTGGTTTCCACTTTGTGATGTCTCGTTCCCAAGAGTAGGCCAACAGGGAGTGACTTAGTAGTCTATGTGTTCTGGTAGACTATAGTTAATCACAAACAGGGAACATGATCAAGGGGATCAAATTTTGCTCAAAATTCAAAGTGCTCAGAATCACCTCAAATCAAACAGGTGCGTAGGCCTCATCGTCACAAACCCAACGCAGCTCGAACAGGTTCAAATGAACTTCGGATGAGTGAGATATCGCGTTCTGTTCAAATTGTCAAACAAGCAAAAACATTTGTTGACTGTACAGTCGCTGACGTGGAAGGGTCATACGCTAATGTGGCAAGGCTAAGTTGGAAAAAAGTTGGTAGTTGTGAAGTCCAATCATATCTCTACATGTGGCACATTTTTTACAAGTGGGAAGGTGCCACGTGGCACCATATTTGGTTTGGTTGTTAAAACTATATGGAGTTCGCGGGGGTCGAACCACGGACCTCCCACCTTGGTGGAGCGCCTTCGCATGGTGTGGGTTACCAATAGCCCACGCTATGTTTCTTGTTATACATACAGTTTCAAATATATTTAAATTTGAATTATAATATGGTTTGGGCACGGACAGGGCTGGGGCTAAGCCCCATCCCCCATTCACATGCGGACTACCATATGAAAATACGCATGTGCGTTTAAATGGATTCAAAACCCCCACATGCGTTTGAACACTTGTTGCTTGCTCTTTGGTTGAAGTTTATCCCTTTTTTATGCCCAGTCACATGGACCATACGCCCAATGACTTGGCGGTTAGGGGGCTAGGTTCGGTTAGGGGGCTAGGTTCCCTAATCGTTCTACAGTTGTGCGCATGTTGTGGTTATGTGTCCGATTTTATGTTTTATCATGGAAAAGCGTGCAGGGGCTAGGTTGGACACACAGAGGTGCATTTTGGCGATTGAGAGACAACAAGTTTGAAGGGGAATTTCCAGGAAGCCTATCTTCTTCAATTTTTGGCCAAATCATGTGCCGAAAAAGCCTAGCTAGGGGTTTTTGGATGTTTTGAAGCCATTGGAGTCATCTATTTGGCATTTTGAGCATTGTAAAGCACATATTTTATCACTTTGAGTAAATAATATAAAATATCCATTGGAAGTTGGACCAGGAGATGTAGCCCAAGAGAGAGGTGAACTCCTTTATCATTTGTTGTGTTATGTGTTTATTGTTCACTGTATTTTGTTGGTTATTATTGCATCTTGAATGTGTAATTTCTATAAAATTTGTGTTTGCAAATTGATCCTTTTGCATAACAACACTTAAATAAAAACTTGCAAATATTTTCAAGAATACAAGCCTTTATCATTTTCAGATCAAGTTGGTATCAGAGCATAGGTTTTTGAAGGCTTGATTATTTGCAAGTGTTTTGTTTTCTGATGCTCACAAGGTTGAAACTCACAAGAGGAGAAGTTCAACTTGTAGAGCCAAGTTCTCATCCTTCAAGAAGAAAGGTTATATTATCACCTCAAGCTTCAAGGAGTCATTCACCAAGTATGGCTCATGAAGGGAGTCATGAAAATATTCCTACAGAAGATGAAGATCTCAGAAAGGATTTCATGGATATGAGAGAAATGATGAAAGTATTGATGGAAGAAAGGAATGCAAGTTTTCAAGGTGAAGGCTCCAACCCTTCAAAGAACAAGGGAGACAATGGTGATAAAACTCCAAAAGGAAATGGAGGGAATGGTGCTACTCCACCTCCCTCACCTCCATCTTCCTCTTCTTCTACCAGTTCACAACCTCTTCCAAATTCTCCAAGGGAACATGGTAAAATTCCTCCACAAATTTCTTTGTTAAATCTTGATATTAAATTTGAATTGCCAATGTACAACAGAGAGGTAAATGCTGAGAAATTAGATAATTGGATTCGTCAGATTGAGGTGTATTGTAGGATACAAAAAATTCAAGATGATGAAACTAAGATTCAGCTTGCTTCTTTAATATTGGATAGTTCAACACTCATTTGGTGGGAAGCCAAGACTCAAGAGGACATGAAGAAACATGGTAAAATTTTAACCTCTTGGAATGATTTTATTGTTGCAATTAAAAAACAATTTTACCCATTGGCATATATGCAAAAAGCTATTATGGATTGGCAAATTTTTAGACAAGATAAAGGGAAAA
>JASDQU010292248.1:0-14354 GCA_032191745.1 Picea mariana
CAGATTGCATTCAGTTACATCAAATTCTTCAGTTGAATATTTAACCTTCACAAAAGCATCGTTTATGTCAAACAATCTTTCCAAAGGGACAAGTCCCCTTGGAATATGGTTACTAGGAAACTAAAAATATGATGGTCTGCAATTTTATTCATGAAAGCATGAGAATGAGGGATTTATTCAGTATCTTGATCCTGATCTATATGCAAATCAGAGAATCCATCCACAATATCAAGAAACTTTTTAATCTCAAGATCATCCTCAAAGAACTTCCAATGCTTGACGTTGTCAAGAATAGAGGGTCAGTACTTTACTTCAACCTCATAGTTGAGCTTTGGGGGCAAAGGGACCTTGAAACTACTTTCTAAGACAACCAATGAATCTTCCATAGAGTTCTCCTCCCTTTGAACAAATGAGATGTTAAAATTTGAGAATAAATTGTCGACCAGATCCCAGACTTCATTTTTGTAGACTCTTAACCTGGAGTGCTTAGCCTGATACCGATTTTGACTTGATAAACAATCATCTCAGCATCTCCAAATACTGTTAGCTCTTTATTCTCCATGTCCTTTTTAGCCCTCAAACCCAAAACAAGAGATTCATATTCTACCGCATTGTTTTTTTTTTCAAATTCAAGCTTGTAAGACAGAGATATGGTCTCTTAGGTAGGGGAAATGAAAACTACCCCAGCTCCAACACTTTCTCTAGAAGAGGCTCCATCAAAAAACATTTTCCAAATAGAGACGTTTGGAAGAGTCTCTTCATGATCCGTAACGAGATGATTTCTGATTTCAATGGGTGCTTGAGGACCATCAGTGAGTTGCAGCATACTGGTTCCCAAATCAGTATCTACTGCAAAAATGGGGTGAGTCGTTGGAATTTCTTCATCACTGATGATGTAAGCAAGTTGTGCTTCCCTGTAAAGACTTATTTTCTCACCTCCAAACACAAGAATAATGGCGTATGAAAGATCCATCTGTAACTTTCCCCCTAGTATTCATATCCAAGATCTAGAAAGAAGCACCCCAAACGTAGGGGGAACATCAGCCACCATGATATCCATGACCATTCTCTTTATTGGAAACTAAAACAAGGAAACAACCCAAGTCTTTAATAACTCTAAGGCACTTCACCTTATTGGAATCAAATGAGTACAGGTCATGATAAGTCTTTGTGACCTCCAACTCAAGTTCCTCCATGAAAATCTTAGGCATAATATTGTGAGAGGCCCCTGAATCCATCAAGAAGTTGTGTAACACCTTATCGTGGATGTTCAATGAAGTATAGAAATGAGGGGAGGAGTCATATCTATCTTCCACCAAAGGTCCCAGTATGACAGTAGGATTTCATCTTGGATATTGATTGAATCCATGGGATAATATGAAGGCTTAGACTGTAGAATTTTGGAGAGGTACCTTTTGAAATCCTCATGCTTAACTATCTCCAAGAAAGGTACATGAATTTTAATCTTTTGAATTTCATTCTTGAAGCTAAAAGAAGGGGACGATTCAGAATCCCTTTTACTTCTGGGATAGGCTTCTTGATTACTAGTTAGGGGTTTTGTGTCTGCCTTTATTTGATGCTAGCTACCACCTTCTTAACAAGATTCTTTATTCTAGTCAGTTTCTCAAGATTGTCAGGTTTTCCCTCTTTCTTCTTGAACCCGAGGTTATATCTATTTGGGTTTTCACTGGTACTTTCTCCTCTACTCATCTCATTTAGTTGGCTATCCATAAGAGACTCTTCATATGAAAATTGAGTTAAATGAGGGGATGAAGAGGTGTTTCCAATGCAATGGATTTTAGGATCAACTTCTTCTTCCTCTCCTTATGCATCAATAACCAAGTTGTTTTGGAGAGGGGATTGGATTTTATGATCATATCTATCCCTATTTCTTTGATCTCTCTGGATGATCTGATGGGAATTATTTGTTCTTCTAAAATTTCCCCTGTTATTAGTACTTTGGGCATTCTTATAGCCATGTTTCCCTTCAAATTTAAATCTCTCCATTTCTGCAAAAAGTGATTTTAACAACTTTGTTAACTCATCCACTTGAGGCTAGGAATAAGAGGGACCAGAGGCTGAAGCTTTGGACCTGCCTTTTCTTCTATATCTATCATCCTTACTCCTAAGTTTATCAATCACCAATATATTGGATTCTACTTCAAGGGTTGTGTCTTGCATATGAGCCAAGGAGGTAGCTCTTCCTTCTATTCACAGGACGAACAAATCAAGTTCAAAGGCACTAGCATAAGTGATCTTGGTAGAGGTTTCAGTAGGCTTACTCTCAGTGGGGATCTTATTATACATATTATTAAATCTCTTGGAGAAGTATGAGACAGATTCCCCTTCTTCTATATTATGAGATCTGAACTTTGTGATGTGCTAAAGAAAGTATTTTTTATCCCACCAATGTCTTAAGAATGCATAATATTGTGCTTCAATACCACCAATAGATCGAGCATTCGTACCCCTAAACCATTTTCTAGCCTCTCCATCCAGGCTCTCTACAAAAACCCTCAGCCAGACATCTTCATTTTCAATATTTAGATTATCTGCATAACTAATAAAGGATGAAAGGTGCTCTTCAGCAGTTATGTCTTCCTCTCCTATAAACTTGGGCATGTACTTGAGTTAATCTCCAGCTGGGAGGGGATTCATAGGCTGAGGAAAAACAAGAGGGGAATACCTAGCAGCCATTATGGAATCCATTCTGTTTCTGGGAGGATTAGCACCTGCCATTAGGATTTGGACTGTAGGAGAACCAGGGGGAGATGGATTTCATACAGGAGAGGCCGGAACTGTGTTTCTAGGGGAGAAGGCAAATAGTTGAGTATTGGAGGAGAAGAATGTGGGGTTCAAGGGAAAATAAATGTCCCCCTCTTTAGATGTAGTGACTATGACAAGAGGAAGAGTAGGAAAACCTAAAGTGGGACAACCTTTAGAGCTTCTGGGTCTGAACCACTTTACAATCTCAATAGAGACAAGGGTGTCAAAAATTTCTTCTAAATGAGGTTTGTAAGGAGATAATTCGATAGCGAAACTGCCAAAATTTAAACTTTTGGAAACTCTAGCATATGGTATAATAAGAGAACTAGATGCAACTACTCAAGTTTTTAAATAAGAATGATGTAAATTACTAGAATCCCCTCATACAACAACTGAAATATCTTCTCGAGGGGTCTTTCCTTTTCTGATAATATTTTATGGGTCCGATTCACGTGTACCCAGAGGCGGCTGTGGAGTAGACCTCATGTGTCTTCTTTTGGGGGCTACAACTGAAACAATCGAGTCGCCAAGTGCAAGTTGCAATCTTCAATTTACTGATTTCTGATGCACCTTTAGAATATGAATTTCTTTTTCATTCTATCTTAGGTAAATGTCTTCAATTCATTCCCCGGAAACAACGCCATGAATGTTAGCACTGAGAGTCACCCTCATATTGCGAGATGATAAGACCAGTACCCATCAGAATGTTTGGTGGATGTTGGTTTTATGAGTGGATGTCAAATGTACAAAATTCAATATAGGAATGATTCTAACACAGAAATTGGGCAAGAAATGCACAGTTAAGCGACGACCTCATTAAATTCAGTCACTGAATTTAGTTTAAGGGCGAGAAGAAGGAATAATTAGTGAGAAAGTGGACAAGTCTTCCATGGGCATCAGGATTTCAAGCAACTTGGTGAAGAAAAACTCAGGCTTAAGAGAACTCTTGAAATCAAGCATCAAACACTGAAATATGTCACAAGAATAGAGTCACAGATAGCAGGATAATGATCAAACCTACATCACAATGTAACTATGACAACTTGATTGGATCCTCCATGCTCGAGCCTTTCAACATAAGAGGGAATAAGACAACAAAGAAGCTGACTAAACCAGTCACATCAATAATGTAATCAAACCTACATTACAATAAAACTACGACCCTCAACTAGATCTTCCATGCCCGAGTGTTTTAGCACAATTTTTACAGAGAAATGAAAGAAGTTGACTTCAATTAATGCGAAAGTCTCAAATTTGATACATAACCAGAGAACAACTCTAGCATCAAAACATGAAAAAATAGGAAGCTATGCTCAACCAGTTGATGACCTTAACAAATTCTCACATTGATCTATTTGTACTCAGACCCATTTACAATTATTGTAAGTGTGAGTTGATCCAACAGTCTTGTCTAAATATTTCCACCTGTGTACATCCTCTATTGGACTGCGCGTGAATCTTCCTCAGGCTGACAGTTTTGATCTTTCTGTTGAGGCTTCCATGCCTTTTATTTATGGAGTGATCCGATGTTTCAACTATTGACCTATGTCCATTAATTGACATCTCCTCAGGATCGAGAACATGCCAGATACCTAGAGGGTCACCGCCTGCTATGATTAAATACATTGTTGAATGATCATATGAATCCAGGTCCATTGGTCTGATCGAGATCTATGAATGGGACAATCCTTCTATTTTAGTGCTACCATTGAAGTTTTATCCATCCACCAACTCTGGGATGCATTAGACCTTGCGTGGAAACGACGTCAAATTTGTTATTTAAGACCCTTGGATGCAGAGCAGTGGATAAGTGCCTTGTGTCTTTGGCCTTACTTCAATGTGACCTCGGGCCATGACCCAACGCTTCATGTCAAATGGTGTTTTGCAAATTCATGCTTCAGAGGTATTCACAACACTTACCTCCAAGTCTCCTAATACCCAAATCATTGAAACCACCCTACCGAGATCGACGATCAGACCTGCTTTGCGGTTGATGAATGTGATTGCTTCTTAGGAACCTCGAGTCGACCAACTCTATGCAACTGGTGCTGACTTATGTTCCTAGGTTCTCCTCCCACATGACCTAGGGCCATGAATCAGGGCCCAACTCTTGAGTTCTTTGCAACTTCACACTTCACAAATTTGGCGCTCTACCTATTGCAAATTCTATGAATCGTGAATTTGTGAATTCATTTATCTGCTACCACATGGCCTTTAGATCGATGATCCGTAATGGCTCCTACTTTCGGGACTTTAGAAGCCTATTGATGCAGCTGCAAAGGTCAATGACTCTCACTAAATGGGATCGATGACCTTAATAGCTCCGTCTTTCAAAACTTTGAACTTCAGAGAAAATAGAGAGGAGAATTCTTGAAGATCTTGAAATCCAAAATCTGAAATAAATTGTGATAGTCTGTTGGGAAAGGACACGTGGCACTTTTTTTTTTATTCTAGAGTTCGCCTGGTGCTAAGCCTCATGCAAATTCATAATTTCGAATGCCTGAGGGTCGCTAATCTAAACTTAAGAAGGATTCTTCGTCATTGAAGACTGAACTTTACCGCTCACTTGATTCGAGTCCACAATGGACCACTTTGTGCCCATGGCTGCTACCTATGTAAAACAAAGACTTGGATGACTTGGAGTGGACTTGGGAAAACATAATGACTAGTAGTTGAAACAAAAGGGGTGACGAGTGTTCATTCTTAGAGAAAAATAGAGAGCTTCGAGCTGAGATTTATCCATATGATACACCAAGGAGAAATGGGTCGTTAAACTAAGAGGGAAAAATGACTTTACCAGTCAAAGGGAAAAAATTAGGACCTAGCTTGTGATAGAGAGAAAGAGAGATGGGAAAGGACACGAAGTGAGGTATTATCAGCACACACTCATGACCCTTGAAAACTTTATGTGATAACATAATTGATGTATGTACTATTTGTACCCAAAATATGCCTTTCAACTCGGAGTCTTTCAACATGGTTTTGTCCATTTCCTACACTATTTTGTTCTTCCTTTCGACAACTCCATTTTTATGAGGTGTCTTGGTTGCTGAGAAATATCTCTTTATCCCATGTTCACTATATAAATCTATGAATTCCTTTTATGTAAACTATCCTCCATTGTCTGATCTCAAACACTTGATTTTTTATTGTGTCTAAGTTTCAACCATTCCCTTGTATATATTGAAGTGTTCCAATTTCTCTCACTTCTTGTTGAGAAGAAAAACTACAGTCATCCTTGTGTAGTCATCAACCTGTAGAATAAAGTACAATTCTCCATTCAATCCCTTTTTTCTTGTCATTCTACACATATTTGTATGTATAATCTATTGTGGTTTTGTTGTGGAGTATTCCTTTGATTTGAATTTGGTCCTAATTTGTTTTTCTTGTAGACAATGCTAGCATAGAGTATTTTTTGGCTTCGAGATATTGGAAATTTCTCTTAGTGCTTCCCTTCTACTGATTTTGAAAAGATTATCAAAATTTATGTGACCCATTCTTTTTTTCTAGAGCCAACTTTCATCATCCTTTCCTAGAAAACATCATTCCTTTCCAATTTCAGTTAGTACATATATGTTGCTTGGATTTCTTTTAGCTGTAGCCACCAATTTTCATGATCCTGCTTTCCTTATCTTTCATTTCTCTGAGTCAAACACAATTTTGTGTCCTTGATCACACATTTGACTTATGCTTAGTAGATTGGGATTCATGTCTTTGATGAGTAGTACATTTTCTTCCTTGGAATCCTTACTCCCAGGCATGGTTGTTCCCTTTACTATAATTTTGGCTGAGTTTTCATTTCCAAATGATATTGATCCATCTCTTTCCCTTTTCATAGTTAGAAATATGTCCTTATCACCTATCATGTGCTTTGAGAAACCAATGTCAACATACGATTTGTGTTTCTTGTGTTGGGATTGTAGAGAAAGCATGCATTCTTAAATGTTTAATTGATCCTACTTCCGTGCACATATCCTTTGTGGTTCCTTCTTATCATTATTGATATTATTATTTTCTTCCTTTGGAGGATTATTGAGTCTGCAATCTTTGGCCATGTGACCAAAATTGTTGCATTTGTAGCATTCTACTTCATTACTCAAGGATTCAAATCTGTTGCAGTTTTTTCTCTGTGCTTCATCAGGTCTTCTTGGATAAAAAATTATTTTGTAGCCTTCATAGTTGCTTCTTCTCTTAATATTGGTTGTACAATTCATAGCTTTGTTCCTAAAATTATTGCATGAATAACATAAAACAAGAAAAAGAGTTTGATACCTAGCGGTGGGACATCTTATAAATGGTGATGCACTTATGAATCCTTCTTATTCTTGAGGTATTTCCATATCTTGTTGTTTCTAATTCTGAATTATGAATATTGTAGGAGTTGCAACCTCTCTGTAGTCTTCTTCTTGTATATTTTTTCCTTCTTCCCCTTTAGGAGAGCCTATGACTATTTCTGCAAAACATTTTTTTTCTACTTCTTGTTCTATTGTTTTCGAGGTCGAGACTTTCTCTGATTAGTTGTATCCTAGTCTAGATTTCTCATAGTATGGTATTTCACTGTTAATGATCTCATCCAATATTCTACTATTGTTTTGTTGCATGTCATTCTTCCAAAGATCTTTTATTAGAGTGATTATTTCTACTTCCAATCCTTTAATGAACTCTTCCTTCTCTTCCAACTAATTTCTCAGTGCCTATTTAATTCTTTTGTCTTCTTCTACCTGGATTTTTAAATTTTTGATAATTTTCTCGACCTCTTCTGAATTATAATTTTGAGAACCTTCTTTCCTCTTTAGTTCTTCCTGGAGTGACTTGATTTTATTTCTTTCATTCATTATCTCTTCTAAGGCATTGATCAATTCTAATTCGAGATCAACTTCTCCTTCTTTTTCAAAATATTATTCAGAATATTCCACTTCCATGAAGATTACTCTTTCTATATCACTGTCATTGTCTTCATCTTCATCCAATGAGGAACTATCTTCCATGTTGTAGAAAATTTTCTTGAATAATTTCTTTTTGTTTCTTCTACCCTTTTGTTTTTTTTATTTTTCTTCTTAGTGTCTTCTTCTTCATCAATTTCCTTATTCTTATGGGGAAATTTAGAATAAAAATTACCAATACCACCACAATTAAAACATTTTAATGGAATCATACCTTTGTATTTACCTGTTTGTAATGAACCTCAAATTCACCATAAAAAAAAAAAAAATCTATGACATAATTCTATTTCGTTTAAGCTTAGAATTTAAGAGAAGGTAAGACTCATTTCTGTCCATAATGACGTTATTACGCCAATCTAGTTTTACTTCAAACTGAAAATCTTATGTGGATAAATTCTATCCATAATTCTATCACTTCCCTTAACTCTCAAACTACTCCAACATACTCATATGTATATAGGCAACATCTAAACTTAGGTCGAAGGAACCTTTGAGGTTCAGAGAAATAAAACTCAGGGGGAAGCACAATTGTTGTTAGATCACAAGGATATGGACACACAAAGTTTAACCTCTGATAGGTCACACAGGAGAGCATTTGAATGAACGGTGGAGACACTTCGGGGAGAAGTGTCGAAATTGCGAGAGTCGTCGGATCTAGAAAAGGTATGTGAGGTTTAAACCTCGTAATAGCAGAAGAAGAGGACTCGTCAAGTCTCGAAAGCATCAGGACCATCTAATTTGTAGGACAGATGTCAAATATCCAAGCCCATCAGGGATTTGGACACTGGGGAAATGCGAGTGAAGACTCTGCCAAATTATCTAAAGGAGAAAGCCAGGATTGATCGCGACCATTGATCATCCCAAAAAGATCACAACTGTTGATCGTGGCTAAAAGATTGTAGTCATCCATCAGAGGGACACGTGGCTATCGGTTGGTGTTTCGGCACCCAGGAAACCAAAGGGTGAGACCCCTTTTTTTCGTAAGTCGCAAAATCTCGGTATATGAAAACCATGAATCGGTTTAGTGTGAAAAAGGTTTTCGGCATTTCAGCACCCGGGAAACCAAAGGGAAAGATCCCTTGTCTCCGCAAGTCTTGAAATTCTGGTACCCGAAACCTTGAATCAGTTTAGCGTGGAAAAGGTTTTCGACATTTCAGCACCCGAGAAACCAAAGGCCAAGATCCCTTGTCTCCGCAAGTCATGAAATTCTAGTACACGAAACCCCGAATCAGTTTAGCGTGGAAAAGGTTTTCGGCGTTTCGGAACCCGGGAAACCAAAGGGTAAGATCCCTTATCTCTGTAAGTCATGAAATCTCAGTATACGAAACCCTAAATCGGTTTAGTGTGAAAAAGGTTTTCGACATTTTGGCACCTAGGAAACCAAAGGGAAAGATCCCTTGTCTCCGCAAGTCGTGAAATCCCAGTATACGAAACTCCGAAACGGTTTAGCGTGAATAGGTTTCAGTGTTTCGACACCCAGAATTCCAAAGGGCAAGAAGATGCAGGAGTCCTGAAACCCCGAAATGTGAAAGGTGTAAGTGTTGGTTCAGGACAAAGGAGAGCAAGGTTATAGTTTAAGAGCTGTAAAATCATTTGGGGTGGAAAAAAAAAAATGAACCATCATTCTTGCCGAGTAAGGGTATGTTATTGAATGACTCTTCAAAAAGGAATTCAACCATCATATCTTTTTTTCGTTACGAATTCCATAAATTTTACTAAGGTTTAGTTAGAATGTTGTTCTCTATTGTTTTTCCGTAGTTGTTGTATGTACAGTCTGAGTTATTATGCATTATATGGAATCTATGCATTTCCAAAGGCCACATGTTTTGAATCACATCTAAACAAACGAAAAGGGGCTCTAGAATATTAATCTGTTGTACAGATATCAAGCAAGATACAAATATATGCATATAATCCTATTAAATGCATATCCTGGTCATGCATCGATACTTTAGTGATGTAATTTCTTTGCATAGCTTATTACTGAAATATACGAGTACTCAGTCATTGTCATTCCTGTTTATACATCGACATTTCTTAGATCATTATCATCATCTAAGGGAATCTATACAGAGAAATGAAAAGGAAGAATGGAGTCTGAGTTTGTCAAAGTAATCAGTTCTGCACATTTAATTTTTCTTTTAAATGAAAGGTTGATATTTTAGTATTCGGGACCTTCTTGTTACATATATGCGGAGTTCCTTTACTCTATTAAACTCTGAAATCATGAACCCTGAAAACCTGAAAATGTTGGGCCACAGTCTTTTCACATTTCATGATTCGGCATTCCTTATTTCATTTTGTTTGCCTGTTAGGTGTTCATAAACCCCGAAATCCCAAACCCCAAAATGTTGGGCCATATTCTTTTCACATTTCACGATTTGGCATACAGCGTGGTCTTTGTCTTTTGTGTTCGGCATGTGTAATCGCCGAAACCCGATTGACCTCTATTTTCACACCATTTTGTTCTCTACAGTTTATGCCATTAAACAAAAGTCTAAGTTATTTTATCGGTAAAGGTCCTGAATAAACGTCTCTGAACCCTTTTGCTTACAGAGAATTATGCTTATGTAAACTCCTACTTATTACTAGAATATATATATATATAGGGAAAAGAAATATTGATTGTGATTCATGTCGTACTTGGATTTTATTTGTTTTTGGACCATTAGGTACCCAAACAAACCCCAATCATTATCGTAACTTGGCACATGATTTTCTTACCAAAGTATAAATACCCTATGTAAATTTCTCAAATTCAATTTCATTTACAATAGATAAATTTTGTACACTAGAGTTTCGAAATACTGGTAATTACCCTACAACTGCCGCCATGGTAATAACCTAGTTTATAAAGGGACTATTCCAGAATTTAACCATATAATTTACTTCTGATTATCCTTGAACAGATTTCCCCTAGGTTATTGTATCCATACCGAATTAAATACATGCATTACAACTGTGCCTAAATAATTCAAAGAAATGGAACATAATTTCAATTCATATTTAACAAATACACTGCATCAGATATACAAGCATTTAAACAGAAAATGGAAAGCATTTCAGTTCAGATTTAACAAATACATTGCATCATATATAAAATCATTCAGACATAGAGGAATATAGAAACATATTTGAGCCAGCTTGCAGGAAGACAAAGGGAACAACCATGTTCCTCCCAACCATAGAACAGGGTAGTCAATTGCCCAATTCACCCCCTAGCCTGACCATGAATCCATGAGGGAAAACTTGGAATCTCCTCCTTAGAAAATGTATTTCTGTTCCAGCAGACTCCTCTTGCTTCACACTCAATCCGTAGTGTTCATAACAGCAAGAGAACTCAAAATCTTTTCCCCAGCATACTTGGCAGTGTCCTGCCTCCTCACATATGCTATTTATCAATTTTTCCCAGGTCTTTTTTCCCTCCCTTGGGAATTTTCGTAGCTTTCTAAATCTGTAACAACCCTAGTTGAATATATGCTTAGGGATTATTAAGTAAAATTAATTAGATAATTAATTTTCCTAATATGGTTTTAATTAAACAATGATTAGAATTAATGATATTAATTAAATATTTATTTATTAATTAACTTTTTTTAACTTTTGATTAATTAATTAATTAATTACATATCAAATTCATTGACATGGGTAATAAATTTAAAGGGCTTAATAATTTTAATTTGTTTAATTAAATGCTTTACATATGCAGGAGGGGATAAGACATTAAAGAAGGAGACAAGATATTAATGAAGGGGATAAGACATTTAAGAAGGGGATAAGGTATTAAAGGGGGAGATAAGGAAAGTGATGAGGGGAGGAGAGTCGGTGAAGGAGGATATGATGGGGAAGAGTCTTATGGGAAGGGCATTCTTTTTGGGAGGAGGAAGCATTTTGAGGAGGGGGATTTTTCTGTGGGAGATTTTTCTATGGAGATCTCTGGTGTGAGGAGTTTGGGTTTTGGGGGTATTTGGTGAATCAAAAGTAGGGGGCACTAGTTTGCTGGGGGTTTTGGGCACGGGGGCTAGGATTCCTTTCGGTTTCCTGGAGCTAGGGAGCCAGACAAGTTGCTCCTAGCTGGCTGGGAGGTTAGTCGGTTTGGGCAGAGTTGGTCAGTGCATCAGGCAGCAGAAAAGCAGCAGGCTGGACAACCATATCAATAGAAATTAGCATCAGAAGCATGTAATTTATTTATGAAATTGCTAAGTTATTTTCATGTTGTAGTTAAATTTTAAATTTTGTCGAATGTTATATGCTCATATGATGGAGAATGAATTATTTATGTATGAGAAAGAATAATATGTTTAATTGTATGAAAATTTTTGGATTTAATAGAGTTAGGACTCTACACATGGAATCAGAGCCCTGGTTCAAAATCCGGAGCCAAGGGCCTACCTACCCACCCAAAAATTTAAAAAAACCCCACCCAGAAATTTAGACAACCCTGAAACCCTTTAATTAGATGAAATTCTGAGATCCAAGCTCCACCTCCACCTAGCCTGCAAGCCAACAAGCCTTTTCAGCTGAACTATGTGTTGCATCATTTTCCAATAATTCCTCTTCTAAGGTTAATCAAATTACATTTATAACATAAATTCTTTAAGGTGATGTTTTCAGATCCCACCTACTTAGAATCGACCCAGAAATAAACTAGAAAACCTTAGAAACTGTTGTAAGTTTGAAGTAGGCATGTTCACCTTCAGACCTATAAGAATCCTAGCGTGTAAAATCTTCAAACCTATGAGAAGCCTCACCTATACAAAGTGATATTTTTATATAATGAACAGCCAAAAAAAAATACAATAAGAATAAAGTAAAATAATAATAATAATAAATGTGTGTGTGTGTGTAGAAATAGAAATAAAATAAATTATAAAATTATTAGGCCGTAGGCACAATCTCCAATAAAAAAAAAGATATAGGTATTTACAGTAAAAAAAAAAAATATTATTAACAGGGCATTCACCTTTCTTATCTACATCGATTGGAACCTCAACGATTGAAGCATCCTTTTCAATGCAAATTCTTTAGAATAACAGCTGTTACTTGTAATTATATGACAACAAAGAATCTTGAAGAATAGGATTGAAGCATGCCCTGACATGTAAAACGAAACACACAACACAACAAGCAAAGAAAATCTGTAAGAATGTAACAAATTACGCATTCAAAATGGCCAAAGAACGAGCCATATCAGCCTAGCCTTTTGGAACCTATCAACGGAGTAACACAAATTCATACACCTTCGAACAAGCTAAATATATTACTGTAAATCACCAATTCATTGAAAATTAGTGATAATCTTCCCATTCATTAATGGATACACCGTGCCGAGAGGAAGGGTAAAATAAAATCGTATTAGCATTTGAATCCAATCTATATGATATCAAGAGTTGGTATACAACAATGGCGCCATTTCCCACCACCCACGTCAAGCACTAAGTCCACAACCACGTGCCAAGCCATGAAGGAAGCTTCCCTTCCAATGCTTGGTGATAGAAATCACTCAGGATTTCAAGACCGATTTGAGGTTTCACTCCTTCGCCATGGCCAGAAGAGCATTGAGCTGTTGATAAGGAAGCTTTCACTTCCAAGCCATGAAGGAAGCCACTGGTCAACCTGGTGCACAATGCGCCAATCACTAACCCTAAACTCAGTGTTATTTTATCCAGGCAAAACGTACAGGGACAAACAATGAGTGAAGTATCAAAATTAAGACTAAACTTCATTCTAGCAAACTCCGGATAGATTATTCACTAAGATTTCAACAAAATTCCGACTCTCTTGCCCCTTAGTGGATGCAGTCAGGCGATGCTAACGCGCTGGGCGGAGTTAGCTGCCACTCGAAGCGATTTGTCAAGGGAATGTCGTAGAGGAACATCCGAAAACAACTGTCAGATGACCTACAATGCACAGAGAATCCAAAGGATAACTCGTGGTCTAGAACAACCATGCAGAGGGTTTTTGTTTTCTGGAAAAATCGCCATGCAAGGTAAGGAAAAGAAATAGCATCATCCACAAAGGATCCCAATGACTCAAAACCCCGTATGATTTTCATACAATTATACAAAAAATTCCACATGTATCTACATATATTCACACACATTGTTCCAAATTCAAACAAAGCCATGAAATATATATGCCGACAACTCCGAAAGACAAAATGAGGGTTTTTCAGGTGTTGATTATTGAAAAATCAAGGAAAAAGAAATCAAATTGAACGCGATTTACATGAAAGGACGAAATATAAAAGTCGGAATATCTGCTCCGGTCATATAGTGATATAATTTCACTGAAGTTTTATCACAAACATGGAAGGGAGGGTAAAGAAGAAGCCCTAATGACACAGATACATAGACGCCCTGTTCCGTCCAACAAACACATGCATATAAACTATATGCAGAATAGAAATCCACCAAACAGACTGGAGAATCTGATTTTATCACAAAGTAGGTACGATTTGTAAACAAGAAGTGGTTTGGAGAGAAGAGGCAATGCAAAGAAGTCTGAACAGAGACTATACAGTGTCGGCCCAGCCGAATAATCTTCAAAATTATTTATCTTCAAACAATCTACTTCCAAATAGAAATTATTTTTCTGGGATTGTGTAATATACACAGATATCATATTCTCCAATGACAAAGCGGC
>JASDQU010292250.1:0-14354 GCA_032191745.1 Picea mariana
CGTGGTTGTTTGGGTCTTCTCTGGACTTTCCGTCGAATTTTGGAATATCAGAAGGAAGTTTAGCTGGGAAAGCTGGCCAAATCGGAGAATGAAAAATAGGATCATTCGTTAACCGAGATAAGTCTGGGAGGTCCAGAGTTGCTAGGAAAGGTAGTTGTCAATTAACCTGTGTGTAATACTGGTGTGGCATAGGAACACCAGTAGGACCATACACTGGGTTAGAAGAATAATTGTAACCAGTGGGTCCTCTTGTATAAGGTTGGTGTTGACGAGGGTACATAGGATTTGAGGGAGTTCGAGAAACATGTGCGAGCGGGGGATAACCGGATGGGTTTTGAGGATTATAAGCCGAATTTGGCATTTGTCCATAAGGAGGATATGGATGAGTCCCTTGAGGGGGAAGAGGTTGTTGTGGAGCTTGAGAATTGTGTCCCCCCAACAACTGTGGGTTTCCTGGAAAAGGGATATTCCATGGATTGGGTGTGGTAGACACATTTTGTCCATATGGTTGATGGTAGTCTCTGGATTGAGGCTGCCCCCCAGCATGAGGGTTCCTTCTAAATGGAAGTTGTCCTTCGGTGGGAGGATGCCCCCCAGCTTGAGATGGAGTTCCCAGAATTTGAGAACAAGACGTAAATGACTGACCGGTGTTGCTTAACGGATTAAGACCACCAAGACCGGTCCCTCCGGGTTGTTGTATAGGTATGGAACTTCCCGGCATAACTTGGGTAGTAGTGATAGTGGAAGAATTCAGTGCTCTGTACCCAAAAGGGAGTGATGATGAAGGTCTAGGTGTTATTGGTGTGCCAATTGCAGCTTGGATAACCACCGCATTACCGGCGAGAATATTCGAAACGTGAGGGACCATTGTAGAGTGAGCCGTCTGGAGGGAAAAAGTGGACCTTGGGCCAACAGATGATGTGTTCGGATCAACGGATGGTGTAGCTGAAAAAATGGTAGTACCGGTAAAATGGTTTAAGGGTACGGTGTAGGTGATAGGTGCATCGACACCTATCCCTGTTCCATAAAGATCCTGCACCATGTGCGGTGGAATTCGAACAATGTTTGCGGTCCAAAATGGGTCATCGACTAGAGGGTTTGAATGAGACCCAGTCGGAACATCAGAAGGATTGATGACGACAAATTCACCAGCTGAATTGAGTTGGAAAACATGTCTCTCATATCCCTTTGGAATGTGGAAAGCCTCCGAAGACTCTGAAACAATTCGAAAATTCTCTAAAGAGGTGGGAACTTCTTCTTGGGAGGTTATAGTGTTGTGAACCTCGCTCTGTTGAGGAGATTCCTCCATAGAATGAGGGGGTAAAGGGGTATTCTCTTCCATATTTTTTGGAGGAAGTCCCTGTAGCCTCCGCGAACGACATGGAGGGTCGATGTTGGCGAAAAAGAGTTGGCGGAGAAAATCTATGGCCAACTACCGAAAATAAGCAACATACGCTAATAGAATCTAGGAATCACAACCAAGCAAACAAAACCTTCTCTCGATGACCGTACTAGTTGGTGATGAAATCCAACATTGCGTGATCAAGTCAAGAAGGGGCGGGGATATGGTGGAATAGTTACAATGGCGACCTGCTTAACGGAATTTCACCTTGGTGCAAGCTTCCACGCAGTAATTGTGGATTTACCCTCCAAGGAGCCCGAGTGAGTTTGACCAATGTTTGCCCCAGGTACAGTGAGACTTCCCTTCACTGTCACCTTGTGTAAGACCCTAAAGATTATGGCCACTAAGGTTACCAATTCACAGTCAGCCCCTAGGCGGGTACAATCGACAGTCCAGTCCGAACGTACGGGCAGGATATCTAGCCCAAAATCAACTTGAAAAGCTTCTACTCAAAATTGTGGGTATACCTTTAAGCGATCCTCATAATACGATCTGACTACTACAATCAGTCAAACCACGGAGGGATAATCTCCGTAGCTTTCCCGAGTGAGACCTCGTGCGTAACCCCTATGTGAGAGGGGGATCCGAGGCAGACTTATACGACAATTGGGTTTGAATCTCCCTAGCTCAGGATGCTAATGTTTGTTTTGGAAACTTTGGCGAGTTATGCTCATAGCCTAATCCAAAGTACTAGTCCTAGTCTACTGTTGGTGGAGGATCCTAGAAAATAAAATTTTCTAGATAGTTTTTAATTAGCGTTCATTTTATAGCTATTCTTTACTCAAAATGGGTGCATGGAAGTGAAACGGATGGAATGATTACTCAATCAATGAAAAATGCATCAAATATGATAAGAAATCATTTATTTTCGACGAATATCTATTTAAGGGAGAGAGAGAGAGTTATTTTCACTAACAAACACTAAGAAGGAATGTCCTCAAACAAATTTTCTTCAATCAAATCCGATGTGGTGCTAAAACTTTTTGGAAATGTCTTCTAATATGAAAAACAATCATGAAGATGTCTCTTTATTGTTTGTGCGCGAATAATGATTAATTCAAAACAACACTTCTTCTGCCAATTATCCTTTTGGATCAAGGAAACTCAGACAAACATAAGCAGGTTTCGTACAAACAATACACCCTCTTGTTGCGATAAAAAACAAGAAGCAAAAGAAAAGAAAACAAAGAAAATCAAGAATTTCACACAAAAAGAGATGTCGAAGAACAATGACCTCAACAAAAACCAAATGAGGAGATTCGTAGATTTCTGATGTCCTTCACCAGAGTTTCTCGCTCAGTCAAAAAAGGAGAGAAAAATAGTGCATTGGTTTCAAACTCCCAACAACAGAAAAACTAAAAAATAATGAAGAAGGCTACAAAATATAAACAGCAAGGTATTTGTTCCTCAGAGGGCAGGATGTCAAAGTTGAATGGGAAGAAGCATTGACTCACAGAGAGGCTCAGCAAGTGAAACACAGAGGCTGAACTCTGGACAAGCAATTCTGGAAAGGTTTTTGGCCAAAAGAGGGCTAACGCTCTAGTGTAAAGGGAACCAAGCGTTATAGCACTCTGTCTAACACATCCAGGGAGCGTTGGCGCTCTGTTAACACACCCATAGGGGCGCTAGGCTTGAAAATCTCATGAAAATGTCTGAAAATCCAAAATTTCAGTCTAATTTTGGCAATCAAGCTAAGTGTGATGGGGTAGGGAGTCAATCAGCTCATGAAATCAATCAAAAAAGAGTGAACCAGGTCCGAAAACAATCAAGGGGTAAGACAAGGTCTATGAGGAGAAATCAAAACCAAAAAGTTTTGATTTGAGGCTCCCTAGTGGAGTCGCTAGTTTTTGTTGAAGGAAAATCTCCCTACGGATAGGTAGATCTCCTCTTGAGAGATAGATTCTTAACTCTTAAGATAGAATATGCTTAACGTGGAAACTGACTTCCTTTCAGATCTATAAAAACTAATGCATGACGAGGAAGGAGAAAAGAAGTACCTTTTACCAGCGTTTGTCCCTGCACGCTCCGAGTTGAGCTCCAATCTTTCGCTCCTCGATGAGCCCTGTAGACAAACAATAGTACAACCACTTCCTACTCTATCGATATTAGCTTGAAATAGATCTATCTATCAGAGACAAGTTCATGTGAGATTAAACACAAACTAGAAAGGAACAGGCCAAGCGTGTCATATTGATGAGAACAATGACAGAAGTAACTTACAACCGTAGATGCGAATGCGACAACTCCATCAAGTCCCCTTTGTCTAACCCTTGCTCAAAGGACCCACGATTCAAATGACATCAAATTCACTGATTACTTTCCTCCAGTTCACTGTATGTTTCATATGAGATCATAGGTTTCATGCTTCCAATTCTTCCCCCTTTTCACCATGATAGAGCCTGTTTATATAGGTTTAGAGAGGCTTAACCTCTTGAGATATCTTTAGGGTAAGTTGAGGATTTCCCTCCTTAAGCCAGGGATCTTCTCCTAAGATCATGGCCGAACCAAGAATTCGAATGCAACTGCCTTCCAAGATTGAAAGATCCTCCCCTTATTCTCCTCAACAGATCAACTGCTACTCAGAATAAGCAGCGCTCCCTCAAAAAGGCCATCAGAGCGCTATAGCACTCCCTAGTAGGCTTTAGGGGGGCGCCATCATTCTAAAGATCTATAACGCTCCTTCAGAGGGGTTGTTTGGTGTTATAACGCTCCCTATCACCTTATAGGGGAGCGCCATCGCTCCTAAGGGTGATATAGGGGAGCACTCTCTTCTAAAACCTAGGATTGAAAGCTTCTTTCAGGTGGCAAGAGATACTTGACTTCAGTTAACCATCCCTCTTCCTTCAAATCAAGTGTTTGAGACATTTTAAGTGTCTCCTTAGTGTCATCATCATGGCAGTATGCTTTGCTTGACACTTGTGACACTTGTGAGCGAGTAATGTTGATGTGTAACAACAACCTCTATGTTGCATCAATAATCTCATTGTACCACTTGGAGAATGTCGTGTTATTGAAGGCCGTGTTCTCCGAGTCCGCCCTATATTGCCAAGGCTCAAACATATTTGCAAGGCACCCCTTGTCTTCTAGTGCCAATGGTCTTCCAATGGGTGGCTTCCACTTCAACATTGTGAACGCCATCAACATGTATCCATATGTGAAGGTGCCTCCCTTCTCCTGGGCTTCCTCGCAAGCCATGAGTAGTTCCTCCAACAAGTAACTACACTAGTTCAATACAACACCATTGACGCAAAAATACACTACCGATAATGCATCCAACGTGCATTGTCCCTTGAAATATGACCTCATAACCTTGTTGGCTATGATGTAGCATCCAATCCTGACTATCTCTGGTAATATGTGGTCAATTTTGGTTGTGCGCCCCCCCTATGCATGTGGAACCTTTCATAGAGGTTGGGCTCCCCTTTCTTCTTGCCATGCTTATTGGGACCCTGGAATCCTTTATACACATCCTCACCCTCGAGGGACAGTCCAGTAATATGATGAATGTCTTCGGCGTGGATTGGATACCACCTATCCAACCATAGACTTCGGTCGTGCACCATGTTGATCATGAATTTGGTGCACCGCGCAACATCACCAATGGCACCAAACACTGGTAGGTCTCTAAGGTTCATTATAGTCAAATTGAATAGGGTTGATGAATTCAGGCTTTGGCATGAACTGCATGCTTCCCAAATCGTCTGGAGCGACACTCTAAAATACATCTATTTTCATATGGGGGAACAAGACTGGGTCTGTTAAGTCAAGATCAGGGAGCTTGACCTGCTCCACCTCCCCCTTTAGATCACCCACGACCTCGACTTGGGGGTCACAGGGCTCATCTGGTACCGCGTCTTTGGACATGGCGCCTCGTCTTCCTGTAGATCTCGACATTGTGGGTTCTGGATATGATCAAATTCTGCAGTGAAACAAGGATTTGGTGGTCACAACTACGGGTCTCAGGGATACAAAGTCTTGATCACTCTTCGGAATTCAAAAATCGCTAAGTTCTTTGAAACAATGCATTCTATGATTAGTTATAAAAGACTTATACTCAAGCTCAACTGGAAAGTTCAGTAATAACTATTGTTCGTCATGACCATATGGACGCAACTTGGATCTGAGTTGTCCGACGGGACGGGTTAACGGGGTAAATTCTATTGGGAGATTCTGACATTTACTGTGCAAGTTGGACAGGGACATGTCCAATTTCAAACCTTTCCGTTTGATGGATTGGAATCCTGGCACGAATATCGATGGCATCTTCACATATCACGGCTTTATGTCTTAACTAAATTCAGATGGGGTATCGTAATAGCAATAAAGGTCGTGACTAGACTGGGTTCGTGTGGCACATGGACTCAAATTGTGTTCATATTCATTCTCCCTCCGACCACAAAGGGGTCCCCATCATATTAATGATTGTCATTAACGGGTTCTTTACGCTTCTGATCCTGCGCTGTTGAGTAAGAAGTTCGGCATCAAACAACACTTAGACAGAAAAAGAAATGAACTACAAGTTGTAGCGCAAAATTGCACACATCGACTTTATTAACTGAATTTACAAAAATTGCAGAAAACTCAAATCTAAATAATATACATGCTCCTTTAGACTAGAGAAATAATCCTTTTTGCTCAGTTCTGAGACATATAGGGTTTCAGGCGAGCGCCATTCACCCATCTCGACTGCAACATACCATCCAGTTGCATAGGTCTGACTGCTCCTAAGGGTTAGATCTCCGCAACTATAAATGGTCCCAACCAATGCATGCACAACTTGCCAAGATGCTTCTGGTATTGATTGTCATAGAGTAGGACCTTGTTCTGGCCAAGCAGAGTTAGGCCCTCTTCAAACAAAGGGCCCAACTCTTGGACCAACTCTAAGGCCCGCTTCCTCACTTCTTGAAAGATCCCAACTTTATCTTGCCATTTTTTGGCAAGGAGTGAGGCCTCTGCCACAAACTGTTGGGTCGCCTCTGTAATACATCCTTTGGGCTTAGATGCGACCAATGAGTTCCATCCAGAATTTGTTGTTGCATTGACTTGATGCATCTACATATAAACTATCTAAATGATAGGTTGGAAGTTGCACAACTCCTTCTTAGTTACAGATTGCGCCTCAAATAGGGCGTTTAGCTCATTGTCCTCTTGTTGGATCTGGTCAAACTTCTTTTGTTGCTCCAAAGGATCCATCGTGGCCACAACTTATTCATTCAAGACTTGCATTCTAGTGCGTCTAGCGATGATGCCCATCCAATCATCGAATTCCCTAAATATATTTGTGCACTCAGTTGTGCGCTTATGTAGTGCTTCTTGGGCATTGTTACATTCCAACACTATCTTCTCCATCTTCTCCTGCAACTTCCAAGGCTGCTACTCTACTTATTGTTGAGTTTGTCACAAATGCACTTCCATATGCTTACCACAAATGGCCAATTGTGACCGTGGTCCTTGGAGCAGTTCACTCTGATGCTCTGGCTCTCTTGCATCAATGGCTTCAGGTAGTTGGGGTGCGACCTTCCGAATATCCGACCAGGCTTCAACAAGCCTTTCTTGGACTCTTTCCAGTATGTGCTCGACCTAGATATTTGCATGTTCCTCTTGTTTTTTTCATGTTTGTGCAATGAGCGCTTCCTCCCTTGCGAACTATGCAGATCTCTTTGCTTAATGGAGCCTCTACTCCAATTGATCAGTTGATTCTCTAATCATTCCAACCAAGTGCATTGTTGGACATTGTGCAAGGTCAGCAGAAGACAGTGCTGCATCCATGGGTGCTCGAGTCTGCAGTGTAATTCCACTGGCCGTTGAGTGTTCTGAAGGAGTCTCCACTTCTTCCTCCCCTATGGACGGTCTTGGCACCAACCTCAACCTCAATGCCGATGGAAGAAGTGTAAGAACCATTTTTCTAGCCAAGCAAAGTTACAACAACTCTGTGCACTTCTGAGGGTTTTGGCGAACCAACTCCATCTGTTCTTGCACTGATGTCGTATTCTACCCAAAAGTTGACTCGGGTTCCTTCTGAACCTCTGGTATTTCCTTCTCTTTACTTTCATATGCTTCCAGAGTTGCACTTCCCTGGGCAGCCTCAACCTTGGTCGTTGAGGAAATGTGTAGGTATCTTTGATTTTTCGGCTCCTCCACCATTTGAGTTTCCTTTTTCTGCACAAAAGGCACAATCTACTGGTCCTGGGCGTCCATGTTTGGACCAGTCAGTTGCATTCTCTGCTCTGGTACTTCTGGATTTGGACCAAAAGCTTCTGGTCTCTTCTCAGGAAAATCCTGGTTTGTTTCTGGGAGTTCTCACTCTGGTTGTTCTGGGGGATCGAGCTGCATTGGCTCTGGATTAGTGGTTTGGGCTGGACTAGTGGTTTCTGGGGGTGGCAACTGGGGTTGTGGTGGTGATGGAGGGTGCTCGATCATGATGGTGGATGGAGGGGTGTTAGGTTTAGGGTCATCCCGAATATGGATGACGGGGGTTTCTTGGACCGCTGAGCGAGTGCGGGGAACAACAGATGAAAGGGGTTGGGGGTTCAGAATTTTGCTCGACGAGACCCCGGTTCTGAACTTCTTCACCACTGGTTCTGTAATGAACATAACACTCAGAATCCCGTTGACATCCTTACCTGTCAACATGGCTTGCTCTGGAAGCTGCGAGAATATTGGAAACGTTCTTTTCTTGCACTCCAATGGTTGCATCTCTTCCTCCTCTTCCAAGTCTGTTTGTGTCAGAACTTCCTTCTTCTTTGCCTCTCGTCCTGAGCTTGATCCCACCCCTAATTCTTTGCCTTTCTTCTTCAGCACCTCAAAAGGAAAAATGTAGTGCATCCCATACTTCCGTGGGTTGCGTTTAACTCCCAACCACGACATTACCTCTTTGTCGAAAGCCTCCTCATCTAGGTAGAACAACAAAATCCTCGAATGGAAATATTACTTGTTGGCATGCCTCGACCATACAACGTATGGTGTCAGTTCATGCTGAAAGTGATGTTCCCCATGATGCAGTTGAGGAGCTCCTGTGGAATGTTCAACCTCTACGTTGCGTCGATAATCCCATTGTACCACTTGGAGAACGTCGTGTTATTGAAGGTTGTGGTCTCTGAGTTTTCCCTGTATTGCCAAGGCTCAAACATACTCGTAGGGTGCCCCTTGTCTGCTAGCGCCAATGGTCTTCCAATGGGTGGCTTCCACTTAAGCATTGTGAATGCCATCAACAGGTATCCATATGTGAAGGTACCTCCCTTCTCCTGGGCTTCCTCACAAGCCATGAGTAGTTCGTCCAGCAAGTAACTACACTAGTTGAATACAACGCCATTGGCACAAAAATACACTATCAATAATGCATCCAACATGCATTGTCCCTTGTAATATGAACTCATAACCTTGCTGGTTATGATGTAGCATCCATTCCTGACTGTCTCTAGTAATATGGGGTCAATTTTGGCTGTGCGCCCCCCCTATGCATGTGGAACCTTTCATAGAGGCTGGGCTCCCCTTTCTTCTTGCCATGCTTACTGGGACCCTGGAGTCCTTTAGACACATCCTCACCCTCGAGGGACAGTCCAGTAAACCGATGAATGTATTTAGCGTGGATTGGATACCACCTATCCAACCATAGACTTCGGTCGTGCACCATGTTGACCATGAATTTGGTGCACCGCACAACATCACCAGTGGCACTGAACACTGGTAGGTCTCTAAGGTTCATTATAGTCGAATTGAATAAGGTTGATGAATTTAGGCTTTGGCACAAACTGCATGCCTCCCAAATCGTCTGGAGCGATACTCCAGAATATGTCTATATTCATATGGGGGAACAAGACTGGGTCTGTTAAGTGAAGATCAGGGAGCTTGACCTACTCCACCTCCCCCTTTAGATCACCCATGACCTCGACTTGGGGGTCGCAGGGCTCATCTGGTACTATGTCTTTGGACATGGCGCCTCGTCTTCCTGTAGCTCTCGACATTGTGGGTTCTGGATATGATCAAATTCCACAGTGAAACAAGGATTTGGTGGTCACAACTACGGGTCTCAGGGATACACAGTCTTGATCGCTCTTTGGAATTCGAAAATCGCTAAGTTCTTTGAAACAATGCATTCTATGATGAGTTATCAGAGAATTATACTCGGGCTCAGCTGGCAAGTTTAGTAATAACTGTTGTTCATCATGACCATATGGATGCAATTTGGATCTGACTTGTCTGACGAGACGGGTTAATGGGGTAAATCCTATTGGGAGATTCTGACATTTACTGTGCAAGTTGGACAGGGACATGGTCGATTTCAAAGATTTCCATTTGATGGATTAGAATCCTAGCATGAATACCGATGGCATCTTCATGTATCACGACTTTATGGCTTAACTAAATTCAGACGGGGTACTGTAATAGCAATAAAGGTCGTGACTAGTCTAGGTTCGTGTGACACATGGACTCAGATTGTGTTCAGATTCATTCTCCCTCTCACCACAAAGGGGTCCCCATCATATTAATGACTGTCATTAATGGGTTCATTACACTTCTGATCTTGCGCTATTGAGTAAGCAGTTCTGCATCAAACAACAATTAGACAGAAAAAGAAATGAACTACATGTTGTAGTGAAAAACTGCACACATAGACTTTATTAACTAAATTTACAAAAATTGCAGAAAACTCAAATCTAAATACTATACATGCTCCTTTAGACTAGAGAAACAATCCTTTTTTCTCAGTTCTGAGACATATAAGGTTTCAGGCTTGCTCCATTCACCCATCTCGGCTGCAGCATACCATCTAGTTGCATAAGTCTGATTGCTCCTAAGGGTTGGATCTCCGCAACTATAAATGGTCCCAACCAATGCATGCGCAACTTGCCAGGATACTTTTGGTATTGACTGTCATAGAGTAGGAGCTTGTCTCCTTGCGCAAATACTTTAGTCTTAGTGTGTCTATCGTGCCAAGATTTTTTCCTTGCTTTCTGAACCAATTGATGGAAGTCTGCTAAAAACCTGGTCTCTTCGAGTTTTTGTAACTCCATAAGTCTCAGTGCAACTGATTCTTCCTCTGACATATGGGTGATCTATGCAATGTACAAACTCAGAGTGATGAATTCTGCAGGCACCATAGCCTCTTTCCCATAAACTAGAAGAAATGGAGTGTACATGTGGAGTTTCTTTGTGGTTGTCCTGTAAGCCCATAGTACTGTTGGAACTCTGTCATCCCAATCTTCCCTTTTTGTGTAACAAACCTTTGTTAACCCTCTCTCCAAAATCTTGTTGAACATTTCTACTGTTCCATTGGCTTGCGGGTGGTAGGGGCTGCTTTTGTGATTTTGGATCAAGAACTCTGCTGTAAACTTTGCTATAGTGCTACTAATAAAATGAGCTCCCTGATCACTAGTTAAAATCCTAGGACATCTAAATCGAGTGATAATATTCTCAAAAATGAACCTAGCAGCAGTATCGGTCGAACAGTCCTGAACAATTGTTGCCTCAGCCCAACATGTAAGGTAGTTAGTTGCGGTAATGATGTACCTCTCCTTTGAATTCTTAGTTGTGGGGTTGATCGGTCAAATGAAGTCAACTGCCCACTTCTCAAATGCTTGCAAGGCGTGAACTGGTTGAAGTGGTAATTCATCTTGTTGTGACGGCTTACCAAATCTTTGACAAACATCACATGATCTAGCATATACCTTTGCATCCTTGAAGAGTGTTTCCCACCAAAGTCCATCTTGGAGGACTTTCTACGCAGTAGAATTTCCTCCTACATGACCTCCTGCAACTCCACCGTGGCATTCTTATAGTATATCTTGTCTTTCGTGGTCCAAGACACATCTTCTGAGGATACTATCTAGTCCCAATTTATACAATTTCCCTACAATCAATTGATAGTCTGCTGCTATAACAACCATATGGTGTTTCTAGGTTGCAGAATATGTCTATGGGTAGGCTCATGTACTTAAGAAGACTGCTATGTCCTCCAGGTACTCTGGTATGGCCTCAACTCGGAACAAATTTGCATCTAAGAGTTGATCGTCAACTGCTCTGCCACTTTCCCCTGACTCTAATATAGACAGGTGATCAGGTCATACATTTCATCTTCCAGGCTTAATAATTACTTCAAAATTAGAATTCTTGAAATAGTAGCAACCATCTACAAATTCTCCCTTCCAGCACAGGTTTGTTAACTAGTTATTTCAATGCAAATGATCAGTAAAGAACTTAAAGTGAGAACCTAACAAATATATTCTAAATTTCTGCAAAGCATAAATCATGGATAAACCCTCCCTTTCTGTCGTTGTGTAGTTGCGCTCTGCTTGTGACAATTTCCTGCTCGCAAAATAGATAGGATGATCCATGGCTCCATCTTCGGGTTGCACTAAGATAGCTCCTAAGGCAACACCTAAAGCATCTACATGGATGTGAAATTCATTTTCCCAATTTGGGAATATCAGAATCAGTGTTGTGCCAAGCTTCTCCTTTAGGGTCTCGAATTCTTTATCACATTCTGGGGTCCATTGGAACATTTCGGCCTTGTTCAATAGATTTTCCAGAGGTCCAATAATGTTTGCATATCTTCTGATGAACCTGCGATAGTACCCTATGTGTCCCAGCGTGGAGCACAACTGCTTAGCACTCGTAGGTGGCGGAATATTCACAATAACCGCGACTTTGGTTGGGTCTACTAGTACTCCCTCTCGACATACTATGTGGCCCAACAAATTTCCATGTGGTACGCAAAAGATACACTTTCTGAGATTCAATGATATCTGCAATTCTCTGCATCTGTCAAACATCAGACGTAACAATGCTACATGTTCCTTGAGCAGACTGTATATCGACCAATCATCCATATAGACTTCTATAAACTTGTGAATGAACTCTCTAAAATATGCTATTACAATCCTGGAGAAAACTGCAGGGGCATTCTTTAAGCCAAATGGCATCACATTGTATGCAAAAGACCCCCATTCTGTTATGAATGTGGTCTTCTTTTTGTCCTCTTCGACAATCCTTACTTGTCAGTAGCCTGAAAATCCATTTGTAAATGAGTACGCTTCTTTCCCCGCAACATGTTCTAGCACCTCATTAGTAAAAGGTGTTGGGAAAGGGTCATGCACACAGGAAAAGTTAAGGCTTCTATAGACTACAAAGACCCTGATATCCTCTGTGCCTTTCTTTCTTTGGATGACTATTGGGCTGACCCATTATGCTTCTTCCACTGCAAAAATAAGTCCAGCTTCCAACATCTTGTTTATCTCCTTCTTAATCTTCTCTTTTACTCTAGGGTTAAGGCGATATGGTCTATGCCTCATAGGATTTGATCCTGATTTTAATTTGATTTTCATTTCTCCCATAACTCTTTTGATCCTCTTTAACTCTGAAAAGGTCTATGGGAACAAATCCTCATATTCTCACAACAAACTCTGTATTTCTTGACTAGTTTGCTCATCCCAGTAATCTCCCACCATAGCTATCTTAGGTTTCTCTGTGGTCCTTCTATCGACTCTATGAAACTTTAATTGGTGATTATAAGAACTATCAGTCTGACTGGGTATGGTGTTCTGGATTTCTATGTTCCCTTCTGTCTCTTTAATGGCTAGGTTTTTCAACTCCTCTAAATCATCTGGACTTTCTAAATCCTTGCTAATCTTATAACATTATATAGGCTTCTTGTTTGAGGTTAAGTGAAGATTAGTCTGAAGTTATCGGCTATGTTTTGCACATACCACTAGGTTTGATTTCTAATTACTATTTTCTTTAAGGAGAAATTATTTAATTCTATGCAGGACCACTTCAAGCTTGAGGTACTTAGTTGTAAATGAGAAGTCCTTGCAAAAGTGATCTGCCAACATTTTCCAGTCGTTGGCCTGTCTTCTAGTTTCTTCATGTATGAACCAAGCTTTCAGGATTGGACCTAATGAGTGGGGAAATACGTGAACCCAGAAGAGAGAGGGTATTTTCGCAACTTGCCACTGTGTCACACACTGTTTAATATGTGCTCTAGGATCAGATTCTCTGCTGAACAGTTGCGCAACTTGGAAATTTGTTTGCATCTCTGATTCCAGATGCTCCTTATTTTGAAACCTATATGTGATAGATTGCTTCACATCATCCCAATTTCTTAGTAAGGCTTTATGATTAGCCCACCATCTGGTAGGGGTGTCCTGGAGGGATAAATATAGTACTGAGATCATTTTATCCTCCACTACCTTTCCTTCCATGCTGAGCATAAAACTATCGAGTCCTGAGGTACCATCATATACTGGGTGTTCTCTGCCTCGGTCCTAATCCATCTGGTTTCCCTGACAGTTGCACATCTCCTTGAGAATATTTCGTATGAGCCTTGCTGCCAACTGTCAAATGCTAGTTATGAATCTTCGTCCACTAACTATATACTCTTTCAACTTACCAATATATCAACAATAGGATTCATGTAATCGTCTCTTGTTCCCGCTGTTACAGTGTACAAATGATCCAAGTCTTCTCCCTCCATATTGTTGTATGTCGGCTCCGTATATCTGGGACCTACATACAGATCCAAGGGTTGAACTACCTTGATTCCATCTGCTTCAAATTTCATGGTGTCTTTCTTTAGGTCGATTATTGCATAGTTTTCATAGGCCTAATCAATCCCAAATAGTGAAGTTTAAGGGTCCTTATCCCCCATGATTTCAATCACCTCAAAGTCAGTTATTGTCTTCACTCGCGCAACATCTATTTCCACATTCTCCAACCTTCCTATTGTTCGAAAACACATGTATTCCAACAGAGGACAAACGCCTTAAGTAACCACTCACATAACCAGATCAAAGATCAACACACCGATGTTTTTACCTTCACCCGAATGCGTGATTTGATATACTGATAGAAGGTTACAAGAAAGACTTGGAACACATAATACATCATTAAAATGACCATTACCTACTTGAACTGTTCCATATCCTATAACACTAAGAGATCTATCATCACCAAC
>JASDQU010292253.1:0-10599 GCA_032191745.1 Picea mariana
TAATAGAAATCGTGTATTACTGTATATCTATGTTTATGGTTGCATCTCTGATACATTTCTGTTATATTATTAAATATCTGCAATATCTCTGTGCATTTCTTTATTATATCTCCACTTTCATTTCGTGCCGAAAATAATCTGGATCAATGGAAGCAGACATGCCCATTGTATGGCGCTAATAATGCCTCGGGATCTCATCAATGGAGGCATCCGGGATGTTCATCATGAGTCCCTCTAGATTCTACTCTAGAATCTCGTAGTCAGCAACAACTACTCATGCTACGTCAGCTCTCTCCCCTTGCCTCTTGATGGGGGATGAACGTGGAGGTCGGTAAGGTCCCATGTCATCATCATCGAAAGAGCATTTGATTAGTCATCAGTTAAATAACACATAAAAACATTTTATATTTAAAAATCACAAAAACATTATAAAAACAAAATGTGATTATTATCTATGTCCCCCCATTGGGAACCCTCATGAAGAACCAAGTCTGGATCACCTCAGAAGTATACACCGGCATAGGCATAGTCATCTACCATAAGCATATGGGTCCTCAACCAGTCAAAGAAAACATCATTATACCTAAAGATAGGACTAGTCACGTGTCATGCCATGAGGTCAACCCACCTCTTCATTCTTGGATATTGTGGGGTAGGCATACCCCACTCTACCTACAAGTGTAAACATGGGACCGTCTCCAGGAAGAAAGACACCAAAATCAAGCCGTATCCAAACTGTTTCAGTTTGCCACTCCTGCATTTGGTCAACTGTTTTTTCATGCTTCTGAGAACCCCATCACACCAGTTGAAAACTCGAGGCTCCATACATTCCAGCGCATATTGGAAATAGCTCTGAAGAGCCATATGGGGAGCTACACTCCTTGTTGTAATATCCATAGGCCAAACCCAATTGTAATGTAAATGAAAATGTACTTAAGCTGTTGAGTTGTTTGATATCATTTTTGTATGCACCTTTCATGGCATAGTGCGTGCATGTACTGTGTAGTAAAATGATGAAGTGTGGACATTATTGGATATTGTTCGCAGCAACTTAAGTGCACGTGATTTTGAGGCCAGGGAGACTTTGTGTATATGCTGCATTTTATAAGTTGGTGATCCATTTATTATAAGCTAGGATGCTTATGTTTTGATTAGGCCGAAGAGCCTAGATGTTAAAGGTCAATGTGCATACTTTTGTATATATCTCTAATTAATATAAAATACATCGTTGCGTGTAGACCGACCACAATAAAAGAGTATGGGGGAATAAAGTCCACTAGTTAGGGAAAGGGTGGGGGCTAAAATTTAAGAAAAGGGCTAAGCTAGGGAGCTTAAGCCAAAAAAGGAATATTATATTAATATTTCTTAAATCATAAAGTATGGATAATTATTTTATCCTAAGTTCCAAAGTTGGGGACAAGTGGGCAAAGTAGCTCCCAATGTGACAAGTGTCAAGTTGGGGACATGCATACATATTGTTGGGACTTAGTTCATTTTCGATCATTCTTCCATCCTACAGTCATCCATTCAGCCACACGAGGACCATTCACTCATGCAGTCATCTATCCTATATACTTCTTGTCATTGTATCTGAATCGTATCCATAGCCATACTTGTTTGTGTAGTTGGTTAGCTTGGGAGTTGGACTGAATAAGTGGGTTGTCAGGCCCGTGGGGTATTGAAGAGGTGGGTTGTCAAGCCCGTGAGAAATTCCTCTCTGAGTGAGATAATTGTTAGTAATTGATTTCCTGAAGGTGCTAAACTGTAACTACAGGGCTCTGAGACTTCTTGTCTGGCATGTTGTTGAAGCTCGGAAAGGAAGTGGGGAAGCCGAAGGACTGTTGAGCAAAGAAGGGGCACACTTCCTGAGTGGGGCAGGCATGTGGGGAATGAGGGACTGTAGGTTGTTAGTTTGAGTTGGAACATGTGATAGAGTCTTTCCTATTGCCTATGAACCATTAGCCTGGTTAGGAATCCCTTTACCCAGGTGGAGTTTAGTCCCAACTCGGGGGTGACCCACTGCTGAGAGTGATGAGCAGTGTGGTCTAAGGTTGGGAGGTTCGTGGAAGGTCTGCACACAGTTGGTGACATTCTTACCAAGATAAGTGTTAATTGTGTGTTAAATTTACATGTTGCATTATTATTTACGTGTTTAGTTTTATGGTTTTATCCTATGTGTGGTTATAATTGTCAGTATATTTATGGGTATTTCCTGTATATGTTGCATGTATACGTTTACTATTATTTCAGTGTGAACCCATGCATTTACAGATGTATTTATATGTTTACGTTATATATATATATTTCTGCAAGAGTTATGTGTGTATATATTTTAATTGCATGCAGTTCAAAAATTTTATGTGGCATAGCTCAGTTGGATGTTGGGTATGTTACATTATGTTCCGCAGAGAAAATGAAAGCGTTTTCTCATGTATCGTGGTCCGGCCTAGGTGGTCGGGGACGTTACAATATGGTATCAGAGCTTCAGTTTTCAACACTGAACTTGGATGGGCTGAGCAAGTTGATTTGAAGCAAAATGTCACAGAGGATTTATTTTGAAGTGGCCAAATTTTGAGTTGCAAAGCATCCATGGTAAAAAGTAACAACAATTGTGCGGAATTGGAAAAAAAGACCCAATTTATGTTGTTAAATTCATGGGAAAATTGAGAAATTCGGCGATGTGGTGATATATTATTGATTTAATATCTGTTCTAACAAATTCAGACCTGGAATTGGTCGAATTTGAAGTGACATTGAAGCCATGACAGATGGAGCGAGTTTTGTAATTAAAATTATCAATTCGTGAATTGAGTGTGCAAAAATTTGTTCCATAAATGTCAACCCACAACGATTTTTAGTTGCAAAGGTTGAATTGGTGTTAACGGGGTGAAATTGAGCAAATTTCATAGTTGCAGAATCTCTATGGTAAAAATTGAGAAAAATTTAAGCAAAAGCCCCAATTTCTGCAGCGGAATTCACAAGGAATTGATGCGCATAAAAATGAATGTGCGCAGTTGGGCGCACTAGAAATGCATGATGCGCAATAAAAATATGGTGATATGTAAAAATTTGGCGTCGCACGGAAAAACATTGGCATGCTGGTGCACGTGATAAATTTTGGCGTCGCACGAAAAAATATTGGCCTGCGGGTGCGCGTGTTAAAATTTGGCGCCACATGGAAAAATGTTGGTGTGCGCATGTGCGTGCTAGATTTTGGTGCCACGCGGAAAAATGTTGGTATGCGGGTGTGCGTGCTAAATTTAGAATTGTGTGGTGTGCACATACATAATAATGGCACACATGGTGTGCGCAGTATTGGCTGAGCACAGAGAAACTTTGTTGGTGTGCGCGCAATGTGGGTATATGTTGTCACGTGACAATTTAGTTAATGGTGCGCGTAGAGAATTGGTGTGCAGTGGGGGCACACTAAAATTTGGCATGGTGCAGCACGTAGAGTGAAATGTGCATGGAATATCAAGGTGTGATACAAAAATTACACGCAACAGGTAATAGTGCAAGAGCCAAAACTACGCGTGGTTGATATTGGTGCGCAAAACAAAAGTAGTGTGCATCAGTTATTGGCGCGATAGAGAAGTTATTCTTAGTGGTTAAAGATGTGCAGAGCATGATTTACCTTGTAGTGTTGATGTGCATGCTAAATATGGGTGTACAGGTTGAAATTTTTGTGCACGAAGTCATTTGGATGGTGAACAACAGCGGAAAACCAACGAATTTTTGCGACAGTTTATACTATTCGAACGTCATCTTTTTGCAACACATTTTTTAGGGCCTTAACATTGTTTTTAGCTACTCGAAATCCATGAGAATAGAGTGTGCCAAGGCACACTCTATCTCTACTACTCAAATAAAAGAGCTCGGAGATATCTTTCTAATGGTGTAAATCGTTCATCAAACAGAGTTTTTATGAGGAAGTTACAGCACAAACAGTGGAGGGTAAATTTTAAGACCCATCTAACTTCAAAGAGCCATAACTTTCTGCTCCAGAATCAGATTGAGGCGCAGAAGAAGTCAATGGAAATATATTGAACCATAGAAGACATTCCCAGAGCTGAATTAAATTTATGGGCATGCTAAAATGGTTTAATATGAAAAAGAAGGTACTTGTATCATTCCTGACCAAAAACGCGAATTGGCCTATAACTTCAGTAGGTTGTAACTAGCAGCCCAGAACCTAGAAAGAGATGAGACTTGGACAGGGTGTCCATAATATGTATATGAAGAAACTCAATTGATATCCTACAAAAAATCCAATGGAGTAGGTGAAAAATTGCATAATTACAGCGTAGAGTTGCGCCAAGTTGAAAAATGAACAGAGAAATTAATGGGCAAATTTCTAATAACCATAACTTTTTGCTCAAGACTCTGAAGTTAGCATGGGAGAAGGCGTTGGAAAGGTCTTAGATAGAGGAATATAAATATACACCCAAAAAATTGATCTGGGCATTCAATTTTCCAGGAATTCAGAAGAAATAATTATGATATATTATTGAACCAGAATGGTTCATATTTTCATGAAATTGTTGAAACAGTTAACCTAACAAAGTTTTGTTGGTTGCACATTTTGCAGAGTTAACAACAACTATATCATATCAAGATCAGCATAGATTCCAGAGTAATGGATGAGGCACATGGGACTTACAGTCAGGAAGATGATATTAGAGGGATGGATGTTCATTTGGGCATTGAAGGAACAAACTCCAATGGACATGGAGAAGCAAGGGATGAAAACATGAATATGGTAGAGACCATTAAAATTTTGCATAAGGATGTCCAAAGCCATAAAGCTGATAATGAGAGGATTATGAGAGCCAAGGAACAGAAAGATGAATTCAACATGAATTTAATGCAAAGCTTGAATAGAATATAAAATAAATTGGATAAGAAGAGTGGATCAAGCAAATCTGGAAGTCACAGGCCTCGTGATGAGAAAAGACGAGAAAGGAGTGTTAGAAGACATCACCACCACTCCTCGAGGTATTCCAATAAGAGATCACATAGCAGCTCAAGTCCATACCCTGCTAGGAATCATAAGAGGTCTGGGGTGGATGAGCTACGAGGAGAAATGAACCAAATCAAACCTCCTACATTTGATGGTGAGCACAAGAAGGATGAAGATGCAGAGACATGGTTGTTGGGCATGAGGAAGTATTTTCAATTGCATAATTATTCATCTCATGCAGAAGGTAGAATTTCCATCTCTCAACTCAAGGGAAAGGCATCCATGTAGTGGGATCAATTTGTGCAAGTGCATCACATTAAAGAGAAAAGTGTTACTTGGAGGGAATTCAAAAAGTATTTTGAGAAGAAATACTTGACTAAGAGATACTATGACAAGAAAATGAAAGCGTTCTTTGAACTCAAGCTTGGGAGTATGACCATTGATGAATATGAAAGAATTTTTTTTATGGAGGAGACCATAAGGTAAGATAAATGCGTTTATGATCAGAAAAAAGAAAGGCCAACTTTCCAAAAATCTTGGGAAGACAAAAATAAATTCAAGGTGGATCAGAGGAAGAAGGGATCTAAGCCACCATTCTTTAGAAATAACCCTCAGGGACAGCCAACTTCTAGAGAACCCATAACGATTGAGGCGGGGGTTCAAAGGCCAAGGAAACCACCTATTTAATGTTGGGGTTGTAAAGGAGATCATATGTTCAAAGATTGTCCGCACAAAGGTGAAAAAGTGAGAATTGTTCACAATGTACAACAAGCTTAAACAGTAGAGGACATGGGCAGAAATGTACCAAGGATCTATGTAGCCCTCGACAATAAGAAAGTAGAGTATCAGTCACATATGATTGACGTGGAAGGTATGATCAACAACCAAACCATTGCTATTTTAATTGATTTGGGAGATAGTCATAGTTATATAGATCCTAATATGGTGGAAACTTTGCATTTGCCAAGAATCAAGCATGGAAAATCTTGGTTGGTGCAACTGGCTACCGGAGCCAAAAGAAAAGTTAATGAGATGGTTAAGTCATGTCTTATGGACATGAATGGACTAGACAACAAGGTAGATTTGAACATATTGCCTTTAGGTTCTTATGACTGCCTAATTGGGATGGATTGGTTGGATCAGCTTCATGTTATCCTAGACTGTCATAACAAGGCATTTATTTTCTTGGATGAGGAAGGGAGTCTAAGGAAAGTGCAGGGAATTCCCAGGGCAGTAACCATTAGATAAATTTCATCATTGCAGCTAAAGAAATGTTACAGGAAAGGCTGTCAAATATTTGCAACTCATATGGAAGAGACACCTAAAGATAAGGTGCCAAATTTGGAAGATCATGCATTCTTGAAAGAGTTTGAAGATGTGTTCAAGGAGGTACCAAGACTACCCCCAAAGAGAGATATTGATTTCTCCATAAATTTAATGCCTGGAGCAATTGCAGTGTCAAAGACTCCGTACATAATGAGTACACCAGAGTTGAAGGAGTTGCAAATGCAGCTTGAAGAACTTCTGCATAAGCGGTATATACGCCCAAGTGTGTAACCTTGGGGTGCCCCAGTCTTGTTCGTGAAGAAGAAATGTGGGACATTAATATTGTGCATTGATTTCAAACAACTGAATAAGGTAATTATGAAGAAAAAGTATCATTTGCCAAGGATTGATGATATTTTTGATCAATTGAAGGATGCAAAGATATTTTCAAAGATAGATCTCAGGTCAGGATATCATCAGGTAAGGATTAAGGATGAAGATATCAGCAAGACTGCCTTCAGGACAAGGTATGGTCATTATGAGTTCACAGTGGTGCCATTTGGGTTGTCAAATGCACCATTTTCATGTGCTTAATGAATGGTGTTTTCCGGGAATATTTAGACAAGTTTGTCATTGTCTTTTTGGATGAAATTCTTATATATTCTAAGTCAGAGGAAGAGCATGAACATCATTTAAGGATGGTGTTGCAAGTATTAAGGGAGCATCAGTTGTATACCAAATTGAGCAAGTGCTCATTTTATCAAAAGCAAATTCATTATTTGGAACATATCATTTCAAAGGATGGAATAGACGTGGATCCGGAGAAGATAGAAGCCATTAGAGATTGGTCAGTGCAAAAGAATGTGATAGAGGTCAGATCATTCATGGGCGTTGCAGGCTACTATAGGAGATTTATTGAAGGATTCTCAAAGATTGCACACCCAATCACTTCCTTACAAAAGAAGGGTGTGAAGTTTCAGTGGACATTGGATTGTGAAAATAGTTTCCAACACTTGAAACAATTATTGACAAGTGCTCCAATACTAAGGATTGCATACCCAAATGAAGACTTCATTGTATGCACAGATGCATGTAAAGAAGGACTTGGTGGAGTCCTCACTCAAAATGGGTTTGTTATATGTTATTAATCAAGGAAGTTGAAGGAGCATGAAAGACACTATGCCACTCATGATTTGGAGTTGTAAGCCATAGTCCATGCCTTGAGGAAATGGAGACACTACCTCATGGGGAAATGTTTTGAGCTCATGACACACCATAATGGTCTGAAATATTTATTTGATCAACCAAATCTAAATGCTAGGCAAAGTCGATGGTTAGAATTTCTAAGTGAATATGACTTTGATATAAAGCATATTAAGGGGAAAGAGAACAAAGTGGTTGATGCACTCAGCAGAAGAGTGCATGAAATGCATGATACATCCATTAGCATGTACCAATCAGATTTGAAACACAGAATTTTAGAGAGGCTACAAAATCATATTTTCAATACAAGGAATTAGTGGCAAAATTACAGCAATGTAATTTGCAACAAAAAATTGAAAAATATAAGCTAGATAATGATGAAATTCTCATGTACAGGGGCAGAATTTATGTACCAAATTCTCATGAATTGAGAATTCTGATATTGAGAGAAATACATAATGTACCTTATGCTGGGCACCCAGGTTATCAGAAAACTATTGCAGTTGTCAATAGCGAATACTATTGGCCAGGCATGAAGAAAGAAGTTGTTGATTTTATTGTCAAATGTTTGGAATGTCAAAAGGTAAAGGTTGAGCATAGACACATAGCTGGTTTGCTACAGACATTACCCATTCCTGAGTAGAAATGAGAATTTGTAACAATGGATTTCATCACCAAACTGCCTAGAACAAATAAGCAACATGATTCTATCATGGTAGTGGTGGACAAGCTTACTAAAGTTGCCCATTTTATTCCAATTAATCTCACTCACAAGGCAACCAACATTGTTGATGTTTATATGAAAGAAATTGCTCAATTACATGGCATACCCAAGACAATTGTGTCTTACAGAGATCCAAAATTTACTTCAAAATTTTGGAAGGGATTATTTAATGGATTTGGAACAAATTTGAATTTTAGTATAGCTTATCATCCAGAATGAGATGGACAAATAGAGAGGGTGAATCAAGTGATTGAGCATATGTTGAGGATGTATGTGATGGATAAAACATAAAAATGGGAAGACTACCTACACTTGGTAGAGTTTTCTTATAATAATGGGTACCAAACATCTCTAAAGATGAGCCCATTTGAGGCACTTTATGGAAGAAAGTGCAACACACCGATAAGTTGGGATAACCCAGTAGATAGAGCAGTGGTTGGGCCAGATTTACCCAGGGAAATGGAGGAGCAAATGATAAAAATAAAACAAAATTTAAAGGTTTCCCAAGACAGGCAGAAAAGCTATGTTGATCAGGGCAGAACTCACAAGGAATTTAAAGCGGGAGACCATGTATTTTTGAAAGTGAAAGCCAACAGAAGTTCCCTGAAGTTGGGAAATTTTTCAAAGTTGGCAGCTCGCTATTGTGGGTCGTTTGAAATCGTAGAGAGGATTGGTCCAGTAGCTTATATGATTGCATTGTCTGCATCTATGTTTGTTCATAATATATTCCATGTATCATTGCTCAAGAAATATATACCTGATGCTAATCATGTTATTGATTGGAATGTGATTCAGGTGAAGCAAGAAGGCGCTTTCTAAGTGCATATGGTATGCATTTTGGATCGAAAAATCAAACAGCTCTGGAATCGATCCATAGGGTTTGTAAAGGTCCAATGGACCTGGTACGATCCTGCGGACGCTACTTGGGAGAATGAGGATGCAATGCGGGCAGAATACCCGCATCTTTTTGAGGATTTTTGAAATTTTGTTGTCTATGAGTACATAATGCATTGAGGACAGTGCATAAATAAGGGGAGGGGATTGTAATATCCCTAGGCCAAACCCAATTGTAATGTAAATGAAAATGTACTTAAGATGGTGAGTTGTTTGATATCATTTTGGTATGCACCTTTCATGGCATAGTGCGCGCATGTACTGTGCAATAAAATGATAAAGTGTGCACATTCTTAGATACCACGCGCAGCAACTTAAGTGCGCACGATTTTGAGACCAGCGAGCCTTTGTGTATATGTTGCATTTTATAGGCTAGTGAGCCAATTATTATAAGCTAGGATGTTTATGTTTTGATTAGGCTGGAAAGCCTAGATGTTAAAGGCCAGTGCGCCTACTTTTGTATATATCTCATAATTAATATAAAATACATTGTTGCGTGTAGACCGACCATGATAAAAGAGTATGAGGGACTAAACTCCACTAGTTAGGGAAAGGGTGGAGGCTAAAAGTTAAGAAAAGGGCTAAGCTAGGAAACTTAAGCCAAAAAGGAATATTATATTATTATTTCTTAAATCATAAAGAAGTATGGATAATTATTTTATTATAAGTTCCAAAGTTGGGGACAAGTGGGCCAAAGTAGCTCCCAACGTGACAAGTGTTAAGTTGGGGACATGCATACATATTGTTGGGACTTAGTTCATTTTTCGATCATTCTTCCATCATTCCTTCCATCCTGTGGTCATCCATTCAGCCACACGAGGACCATTCACTCACGCAGTCAACTATCCTCTATACTTTTTTCCATTGTATCTGAACTGTATTCATAGCCATACTTGTTTTTGTAGTTGGTTAGCTTGGGAGTTGGACTGAAGAAGTGGGTTGTCAATGCCATGGGATATTGAAGAAGTGGGTTATCAGGCCCGTGAGAAATTCCTCTCTGGGTGAGATAATTGTTGGGAATTGATTTCCTAAAGGTGCTCAACTATAGCTACAGGGCTCTGAGACTTCCTGTCTGGCCTGTTGTTGAAGCCCAGAAAGGAAGTGGGGCAGCCGAATGACTGTTGAGCAGAGAAGGGGCACACTTCCTGAGTGGGGCAGGCATGTGGGGAATGAGAGACTTTAGGTTGTTAGTTTGAGTTCACACCTGTGATGGAGTCTTTCATGTTTCCTATGATCCAATAGCCTAGTTAGGAATCCCTTTACCCAGGTGGAGTTTAGTCCCATCTCGGGGGTGACCCACTGTTGAGAGTGATAAGCAGTGTGGTCTAAGGCTGGGAGGCTCGTGGAAGCTCTGCACACAATTGGTGACATTATTACCAAGATAAGTGTCAATTGTGTGTTAAATTTACATACTGCATTATTATTTACATGTTTAGTTTTATGATTTTATCCTGTGTGATTATAACTATCAGTATATTTATGGGTATTTCCTGTATAAGCTGCATGTATACGTTTACTATTATTTCAATGTGAATCTGTGCATTTATATATA
>JASDQU010292257.1:0-14354 GCA_032191745.1 Picea mariana
CTCTCCATCAAAGAAGTATTGTTAAGGTTTTCTTGGAACCAAGGAAGTTTTATCCTTAAGGGTTTTTGCTCTAATTTTCTTATGAGCAGAAATATTTGCAACAGGTGCTTGGATATCAAATGGCTGCAAGGAAAGACCCTATCCCTAGGAAGAGGTCAGCCTCTGTGGTTAGATTTGAGCCCACTGATACTACTTAGATTGAACAAAACTCTAATCATGTGGACTCCTTCAAGCACATAGGATGCTGGAGGTTTTGTCAAAAGCTAGAAGGGCATCATCTGAAGAAACAGAGGAAGATACATATGGTAGCAACATAGAGGAACCTTTTATCAGTTTGTGTTGAAGATAAAAAACCCTAGAAAGTGCTAAATACATAAGAAATGCATATCACAAGCATACTCTGTTTTAGAGTTTAATGATGGAATTTGTCAAAGATGGATATGTTTACATTGAAAGTATGGAAAATGGTTATCTTCAGGGTGCAGGGTATTCATCTTCCAAGCAGCAATTCCAGAGGCATTGAGTGTTTGTCTAAAGCACTTGGAGTATTACATTTTGGCATAAACCTTTTTTGTAAAATGATGTATGGGGAAGTTTAAATGATTAAGTCTGATATATTGCAACATTTAATATGTTATGAAGTCAAAGTTCAAGTCTTAAATCAACCTTTTCCATCATTCATTTCAGGTTTTAAAAGAATTTTGGACAAAATTGTTGAAAACAGTCACCTATAGGAGTTTGTAGCGCAAACTGTGTTTTTCCTGTGTATTGTGCTACCAACTCTTCAAACTTTCAACATGGATGAGCTTTGGTCAAAATTCGACTTGGAAAGAGGATTTTTGGGTCAAGTTGACCACATATATTTGAATATAAGATCATCCCCCATCAAATCATGCATGTGGCACTTTGTTTCCTCAATGGAAACATTCTAGGGATCAAATCCTAGATTGTAGGAATATGACTAGATTTTGGAAATCTGTGTTTTTCTGTTTTAGTCATCTTTTTTGGAGATAGCTTATGATGAGCTAGAAAGGTATTTTTGGAAAGTGAGAGAGGTTTTTCACAATCACGAGCTCCTCTTCAAAAACCTCTCTCATTTCCAACAAATGTTTGGATTAGGGAGATATAGGTGAATATTTGAGCATCATTTTCCAGAAATTTGACAGTTCGTATTTTACAGCCACCTCACAAATTCAGATTTGAGTTGGATTTTTTCAACAAACTAAAGATAGGTGAAGAGGTTATGAGATCCATATATTTTGGATCTAGATGAGCATGTAATCTCTATAAAGAGAACCCAAGGGAGGAGCTAAAGGGGGGTTTGATTGTGAGGACTTGGAGAGACTCCTTTGTAAAAGACTTTTGAATGCATATTGGAATATAAGCTTCTTTTGTTGTAGATGTTAATACCTTCATCTTCTTTCTTTTATGTACCTGTGGGTGAATATTATATTCATGTTTTCCATGTTTATATAATGACTGATAACTTTCATCTTATCTTGGCATTGATAAACTAGAATTGCAAGTACTCTTACCTGTTATAGCTGGCCATTCATGTATGCTTTTGTATGTATGTTTTTGCTGGTATAATAAGTATTCTTCATCATTTACATCTTTATATAAACCTTATGAACAAGTATAGTTGAAAGCCTTATATGTCTGAGTGTATTCATATGTGTCTGGAGTGACTGAGATAATCTCAAGTCATTCAATTTGATCCAATTTATACCCTTATTTACACATTTGATTAAGTTACCAAGCTCACTTGATTTGCAACCTAGAGTGACTCTTTGAGTGATAACACAACTAAGAACCAATGAAACCACATGCAACTTAACATACCATAACATGAAAAACAAGTAATTTCACAACTAACAACCAATGCATACAAGTTGAGATGTGAAATGGAGAGATGGAAACAAGTCAAACAATTATGGTTATGTTATGCATGTGGAAATGGGAAGGTGGAAATTGGGCAACACTACCTCCTACACTATGTTGTGTGATCGCAAATCAATGCAAGATCAAATTTGCATGGAAAAGGCTGGGAATCAACATTTCAAAAGGATCTAGTGAGAAGTATAGTAATGTTGTTTGAGAAAATGATGTTGGTTGGAAGCAGATGGCCAAGAGAGAGTCAATAGGACAATGAGGGATTGATGTGGAGAAAAAGGGACCAAATCTAGTTAAGTATACCAAGTCCTTGGTTTGGGTCTTGCCACTACATTTCAAATTACAGTTATCATAATTTCTTGCTTTAATCTTTTGAAAAATAATATACAAAATGTAAATTTTAGTGTCACATATGGCCATTCAGATTCATAGACAATTTAATAAAGTATATAATTCCTAGACATCCTATTCCACTTTAAAAATAAATAGGTCGGGAACTTTGGAAAGACTTGTAGTGGGTTTAATTGATGAGGTTGGACCTTTATTGATTGAGTTGGCATGGGTCGACCAAAGGTAGAAGTGGCATAGCGTGGATTCCTCCATAAAGGGATGAGAGGGGTTAGATTAGAGGACATTGAAGATAGGCAACCTCACCATCTAAGGATATTTTTTAGTTTTATTGGGAATTATATTGTGTCCCCATCTATTTTGGGGATCTATATATATTGATACCATAAAAAACTAAATTATGTATCCATTTCCCCTAAGCCACAACCTTGCCTCTGAAGAGGAACCCATTGGCATGAAAACCAACCTTGACCCAAAACCTTGGGGACATAATCAAAGAGTAGACATTTCAGTTAGGTTTCCCTATAGTACTATACCAGGGGGGGGAGACAAATACAAGAAAAATCAATTATAAAATATTTCCTACACCCCTAACAATTTAATGATCAAACCACCATCTCGGTGGTCAAACCTAAATATCATGATAGTAAGGCCGACCATGACCTTATTGGGTTGATCAAGAACTTACCAGGTTGACCTTTTATGACCCACCAGCTGAGACGGTGAAGGTACTAACCCCTTATAGATAAAATATTATTTGGGCATCATAAGGTAAGGCTATAACATTGGCCTTGCTCACATGAGAGAGAGAAATATTTCTCTTTATAGATGATCTTCTCCATGTTGAAATGTCAATAGGCAAGAGAATGTTGATAGGGTATTCCTTATCTGAGAAGTCTATCTATATATGAGTCTATGCCATCAATGAACTAAATACTCCTTTCCTTGAGAGGGTGGGTCTAAAGTCAATACTTGAGTTGTTGATGTAGAGTGGGCCAGCCAAGTATCTTCCATTTATCTATCAATGTAAATATTACAAGTAGTCTAAATGTGCAACAAATTGGCCCTTGTTGGGACAAGACTTTTGGGACCATTTTTGGGATCAACACGTGCAAAGGAAGGAAGACAATTGGAAATCGTTAGGGATTTTGGTCCATCAAAAAGGGATAATCCCTAATGTAATTGTATAAATATGTAAGGGTTTTAGGATAGAAAAGTAGTGAAGTATGTGAGAGATGAGAGGATGTGAGGGAGTAAAAAGAGCTAAGTATACACTATATGTGTGAATGTAAGAGTGAAGAGTAACAGAGAGAGATAGAGGAATAGGAGAACGAGAAGGGCATAATGTATGAGTATAGTGCGCATATTTTTTAAGGGATGATTCTAAATAATATAATAAGAAGTCAGTCGTTGTGGACGTATCTTATCTTGGGTGAACCATGTTAAATATGGTGTCTCTGTGTCATGATGTTTTTGTTGTTATGTTTATTGTGCGCATATGATTTATCTTTGTTATGCTAAATATTTTATATGTTATGATGTTTCTGCACACATGATATAAGGTAGAATGAACTAATGTTAAGTATAATGGTTATGAGAAATGCATCCCATCCATTCATTATTGAGGATACTTGGTTCCTACATTTCCCATAAATACCTCGGGTGAGACTTCACATGCTTGCGGGTGATGTCGAAACGACCGGTATCTAAGGGTTTTTTTTTATCAATTCATGTTGAACCCTGGGTCTGCCCACCGCGCCCCAACAAATGGTTTCGTTGTCAGGACTGGGATCTACAATCAAGGGGAATTTGGAGGCCGACTAACGAAGAGATCGGACAATGGTTAGAGGAAAAGGAGCGCAAGTTTTCCAGAAGATCAAAATAAGAACCCGTGTATCCGTTCAAAGCAGTGGTTACAGATGTATGTATTCACAAACTTACTTGAGATTTTCTTTGTTGATTTCCCTATAGTTTTGGTTGAGTGGTTATAGAGGTTAGCTAAAGATAAAGGAACATTCTTCACTGTTTTTACGAGGAATTGGACCCCTGAGTTGATTCAACAAGTTAATACTATAAGTAATCGGATCTCGTGCGTAGTTGATTTCTTGTTGGATAGTGTATTGGGAGGTTATATTACTGAGTTTTCTATAGATTGTACCTAGTCATATAGTGTTGTTGAAAGAGAGTTATTTAAAGGTCTGTGCACAAGATATTTGAAATCACTATCTACTTAGATCAAGATGTTGTTGTGTGATAATGGGGTTATGAAGATGGAATCTGATTGACCTGGTAGCTAGGATCCTCACGGGCATAGGGGGACTCAAGGCTGACCAAGGGATGGTATGAGTGTATGAAGGAGAGGGATGTAGGAAGGAATGAATAAGGAATGGATAGACTAAGAATATTGAGAGAATAAGAATGTGCGATGGAAGAAGATATTGGAGTATTTCTCATCAAAAAAATATTTCTGTATAGTAGGAAGAGGACTATAACTGATAGAGAAGAGCAACACAATGAGGTTGAGGAAAGAGATATTGGTGTATTACTGCAGATCGAAGGAATACCACACACATAGGAAAAGGAAGATGATCATCAGCTCGGTCCAGTAGAAGCAGATCCATTACATCCCAGTAGCCCTACTCATGCCAAACTATGTTTCAAGCCCATGACCCCGTATGCATCTCCGAGATTTGAAACTTTGTAAATTATAGTTAGTGGAGGAAGTAAGGATAGCAGCAAAGGTAGTCAAAGTAGTGGAAGTAGTACGACAACCCATCTTTAGGTAGTGTCACCGAGGAAGAATATTGCGTAGTATACAATGGCAGACCCCATTTTGAGAATGCTTGTCTTTCACGAAGAAGGGATAGAAGATCCAGAACGACACTTTTTTTCTGTGAAGTAATATGCACTGTGAAGAACGTCTAGGATGACAATGAAAAAATAATGCAATTAGTGAAAACATTCAGAGATCACACATTAATCTGGTATATGAATTATTAGTCCACTACACCTATGGGACAAGAAAGAACATTGGCAGAAATCAGGAAAGCCCTGTTAAAATAGGTCCAAAAACCGAAGTTTGAATCGTAATGTATCACAAAACTGAAAGAGATCAAGGAGTTGCAGAATGAGTCAGTATAGGATTTTGATCAAAGATTCAAGATATTGATGGATCGATTCCAGATGAGCAACATAGGGAATGGTTCATTGCAGGATTGTTACCACATATAAGTTGTCCTTTGATGTAGCGGAAGATTACGTCGCAGTTAGAAGCGCTAGAGATCACCATGAAATTGGAAGCATCCCCTGTAGGAGATAATGGTGCAGGTATGTCTCAGGTTCAGTCACAGTTAGCAACATTGAAAATTTAGTTGTAGGAGCTTACTAAAGGGAAAGAAAAGCAAGGAGAATTTTGGTGTGTTACATGCAGATGATAAGGTCATCATAAGAATGAGTGTCCAACATTTAAAGAGTGTTTGGATATAGGAGCCTCGAATCCCTTGGCCACGGGAGGAGGAGTATGGTGTGAGATATGAAAAATAATGGGTCATCACCCTACTACCTGTCCTTTGATGAAAAAGTATCAGAGTATTTCCAATTACTTATTTTGTAATTTTTGTAAGTCTTTGAGACATGACAAAAAGAATTGTCGCACACTTGATCTAATTAGAGAATGCACCGCAGATGCATATATAGTTCAAGGAGAAGAAGGATCGAAAGGAGGGGCACCGTGGTATAATACTCCAAGGGGTTACAACCAAGGAGGCGGAGGAGGATTCATAGGTCGTAGAAGAGGAGGAGTCGATAGAGGAAGAGGACCGATTATCTACTATAATTGTAACCAGCCTAGACAATTGGCGTGAGATTGTCTGAATCCTTGTAAAATGTGAACATATTGTAGACAACTAGATCATGCGACGGAAGACCGTCCGTAGTTGATCGTGAAATGACAAGAAATGAGGAACCGGAATGTTTAGATGATATCAGTGGAAGGATACAACGATCGACCAAGGGTAGAAGTGGTTACGCATGGAGGAGAAAGAACATGAGCTTGTGCAATAGAACAAGGAATTCAAATTGACCAGTGGGTTGGGAAAGCAACAAAACCTCCTCCGACATTTGATCCTCATAAAGAAAGAGACACATATAATCAAGAAAGAAAGGATCTGTTAGAAACAGAATGGGTATCATCGACTTCACAACCTGTGTATGATATAACATAAATGTTTGACATGCTTCCAGCCTATGACCACTCGATGACAGAAAGGACAGTTGAGAAGGTAAGTACTCTGAAAAGTTTCTTAAATAGTTGTTTAGAAATAATGAAGGATGAAGTTGCATTGAACGTGTTGCGTGGGATGATCAGCGAATGCACTCAAGATAAAGAAGCACCCATTGCACAACGAGCATTTAAATAGGTATAGCACAAGAAAAGGACGAATAGAGAATTCCAACTTAATGCACAGGTAGGACACTATGATATGGATAATATCATCTTGGATCTAGGATCTGATGTGAACGTCATTTTGAAGCAAACCTGGGATATGATGGGAAAACCAAAGTTGATATGGTCACCAATTTAGTTGAGGCTAGCAAATCAACACAAGATTGTTCCAATTGGAAGACTAATAAGGGTAAATGTTAATATCGATGGAGTGTGCAACATAGCAAGTTTTGAATTAATTGAGATAGTGGATAATAGTAAACCTTGTCCAACGTTACTTAGATTCGATTGGGATTTTGATAACCAGACCATTATTGATTTGAGAAAGAGACAAATGGTCTTTGACGTAGCATACTTGAGATTTATTGTGCCATTGGATCCCACATAAGGAAGGCGATATGTGGAACCGGCAAGGGGGAAAGAACTCGATAACCTTTACAATGTGATCATGCGGATGGATGAATATTTTACTCCTAATATTGATGGTGCACTCAATTGGAAAAGTATCAACTCTTGCACGTTGGATTTAGAAGAAGCTATGGAACATTGGAAACAGAGGTTACTTGAAGTATCTACAAGGAGATGTGCTCATATTACCCGCACATTGCATTGGATTGGAGATGAGGTATGTGATCCCCTGAAGTATGATCTTTACACCAAAATATTCAACGATACAAACACCCTTATGTAGTGCACCTAGATTTTCTGCGACTTTTCAAAAGGTTTTGGAATGATACAACGTTGTTGGAGAAGACCAAGAAGATTAAGACCCAAGGAATTTGCAAATACCAGAAACTGGAGGAGAGTGCACAGTAGAGGGTCTCGAGCTTAAATCTATAGAGTATGCAAATCCATTGAAAATGCACAAATTGAATATTGGTATAAAGGATAATCCCAAGTTCGCAAACATAGGAGATTACTTGAATGAAGAAATTGTCGAGAAGATTGTTGATTTACTATGCAAATACCGAGACCTTTTCTTGACTACATTTTCATAAATGAAAGGGATTGTTGGAGAGCTACGGGAGATGAAGATTCCTTTGAAGTCGGATGCCAAGCCAGTAAAGTAGAGATGGTACCAATTGAACCTAGTATATAAGCAGAAGGTGAAAGAATAAATAGATAGGATGTTGGAAGCCAGGATTATTGCACCTATCACAAGTCAAAATGGATTAGTCTGATGAGGATTCAGGACAAGAAAATAGATGAAGTTTTGGAGAATGTAGGAGGAAAGAAATCTTACTCATTTACTGATGGATTCTCGAGATATCACCAGATTAATATTGCACAAGAAGATAACCATAAGACAACATTTGCAATGGAATGGGGATGTTGTTATCAATATACATTCATGCCTTTTGGATTGAAAAATGCACCAATAATGTTTTCCCGAGTTGTTGTGGCAAATTTTAAAGAGTTTATTCATAAATTCCTAGAATTATATTTGGATGATTGGTCAATGTTCAGTTTGTTGAAATACCATGTTGAAATCCTACGCTTGATGTTGGACAGATGTAGACAGTTCCAAATTTATTTGAACTTGAGGAAGTGTATTTCATGTGCACCGTTTGGTATCTTGTTGCGTCATGTGGTGTGTAAGGAAGGATTTTTTGTCGATATTGTGAATATTGTTGTTATTGTTGATTTTCCACCACCTACTTCAATGCAACAATTGCGAGAAACATTGGGACATACAGGGTACTACAGAAATTTTATAAAGGGATACACACAGATCACAACCCTGTTGTAAAATTTGTTGAAGAAGGAGGTCAAATTTCAATGAAACGATGAATGTCAACAAAGTTTGGACACCTTGAATCAAAAACTGGTTACCACACCAACTTTAGTATTTCCATATTGGAATAAGTAATTCCATGTCCACGTAGATGAATCATCTATAGAGTTAGGCACAATTCTAGATTAGTTAGGGGAAGGGGGATTGGATCATCGCATTGCATTTGCCGGCAGAAAGTTGTAGACTATTGAACAAAATTATACTATCATAGAGCGTGAAGGACTGGAAATAGTGTATGCACTATAGAAGTTTAGGCATTATATGCTAGGATCACACTTTAAGATGTACATGGATCATTCTACACTAAGATACTTAGTCAATAAGCCAATGTTGGGGGGGAAGATATGTAGATGGATATTATTATTTCAGGAGTGTTAGCACTGAGAGTCACCCTCAAATTGCAGGAGGATAAGCCTAGTACCCATCAAAATGTTTGTGGAGGTAGGTTTATGAGTGGACGTCAATTGGACAAAGCTCAACATGAGAATGTTTAAACACAAAAAACTGGGCTAGCAATGCATAAGAAAATGAGGTTCTCATTAACTTCATTCAGTGGTTTAAGGCTAAAGATGAGAAGGAGGAATACTTAGTGAAGAAAGTGGACAAGTCTTCCATGAGTATCTAGCCTTCCAACAACTTGGTGAAGAAAAACTCAGGCACAAGAGCACACTTGAACTCAAGTTTAAGATACTGAAATATATCACATCAGTATTATAATCAAACCTCCATTAGAATACAACTAAAACAACTCATCTGGATCATCCACGCATGATCATTTCATCATAAGAGGAAACAAGAAAACAAAATAAAATACTGAAACAAGTCACAAAAAAATTATAATCAAACCTCCATTAAAATAAAACTACAACACCTCATCTGGATCTTCCATGCACGAGTGTTTCAGCACAAAAATAAACAAATGATGAAAGAAGCTTACTTCTATTAATGAGAAAGTCTCAGGTCTCATACATAACCATAGAACAACTCTGATGTCAAACTATTACAAATTGGGAGCTCTGCTCAACCATCGACCCTAACATATTCTTCCACTGATGTATTTAAAACCAAAACAGTAGCCGGTGTCTTCTCTTGTCTGTCATGTTCCTTCTGTTAGAAGGAGACTTTGATCAGTATGGGCGTGTAGGAGAAACTGCCCTCTGTTGTACTTCAGGATGACAATTTTTTGTCTCCTTAGCTAGACCCTCCATGCTTCCATTTAAGGGGGGTAGCAGATAGTTCAACCACCAGTCCTTCTTTCATTAACTGATTTCTTCTTGGGATCAGGATGTGGAAAAACTTCCCTCTGCGGTACTTTGGGCTTACAGTTTTATGTCTCTTCAGCCAAACCCTCAATGCTTCCATTTAAGGGAGTAGTTGATTGCTCTCTTTCCTCTAGTGATAGACTGGTCACAGTCTGCTAACGCTTTGCTTATCCTCGTGATGCTCCTTTGATGAATTGGATTAACACCTAGTTTATGTTGCCGCGCATTGATCTCGGATTGGACCCAATATAAGCTGGCAAGGGCAGTTTGGGTCCACAGCGCTTTGGCCCCCGCAATCCACCACCAACGTACCTCTTCATCTATACAGTGGTTTCGATTACGGGACCACTCTATAATTTTATCGTTCAAGCATGTTTTGTCCCCGCAATGAAGTGTGACCGTCGACTTCTGCAAATCTGCGATCTGGGAAAACCTGTTATTTTAGTGCCCCTGCTAAAATTTATCCATCTTCCAAATCCAGAACCCTTTTAGATCGTTCTTAGAGAGGGAGCCAATTTTGGCACTTGGGAGCTTTGAATGTTGAGCAGGAATACCTCCTAGAGGATGATCTCCCGAATCTGACATGGAAGCCTCTCGTTAACTTTGGGACTTCGGACCATCTAGTGACAATCTTGCAAAGATAAACGGTTGTTGTTGAGTTGAGATCAACTGTCCACAATTACTTCGGGAGTTCAGGCTTTGGGCCTTTTCAATGCATAGATATTAAACTCTTTGGAGCGTCGTATCTTCGAAGTGATAGATCTACCTCCATGTGTCCTCTTGTTTTGGATGGCCTAGATTCACTTCAGGAGATCATGCTTCCGGATTTTTCTCTTGTTTTCTCGCGCAATCCTCCGAAGTGTCATATCTTTGAAGTGTTATATATGTCGACGCGCCTCCTAAACCTTCAATGGCTCATATTTACTTCAGGACTTCGGGCCTTTGGGAGTTATTTACTCACTCATATTCTTCTTGCTTCCTCCCAGAGTGGGAGATCGTCAGACATGTGTCCCTTGCGTGAATATCAACGGGCATGGGGATTGAAAGCTCACCACTTGCACAAACTTTAATTTCCTCCCCAATCCCTGCAATGTGAAGATGCACGTTCGTAGCTGGATCGATATGCATCATTGATCTGTTGATCTAGCAAGATCAACGATCCTGAACGATTGCGGGCTCACAACTTCTAGGAACTTTAATTTTCTTTCTAATCCCCGCAATGCCTCCCCACCATCGATCTCTCTCCAATGATATAAGGCAGTCATGACTTATTATTTTCTTGATCTAAAGGCCGATCTGTACTATACATAGGATCTCTGTTGTTGAAAATCGATTCTGCCTGCTTTTATTTCAAGCTCGAAATGGACAGCTCTAAATGTTGCATTTCCCTCATGTTTTTTCCCTGTGCAAACAAAGGACTTGGACATCCTACAAAAACTATATATGACCCATGAAAACTTCATGTGATAACATTAAGAATGTTAGCACTGAGAGTCACCCTTATATTGCAAGAGGATAAGCCCAGTACCCATCAAAATGTTTGTGGAGGTAGGTTTGTGAGTGGAGGTCAAATGGACAAAGCTCAACATGAGAATGTTTAAACACAAAAAAAACTGGACTAGTAATGCATAAGCAAATGAGATTCTCATTAACTTCAGTCAATGGTTTAAGGATAAATATGAGAAGGAGGAAGACTTAGTGAGGAAAGTGGACAAGTCTACCATGAGCATCCGGCCTTCCAACAACTTGGTGAAGAAAAACTCAAGCACAAGAGCACTCTTGAACTCAAGTTTAAGATACTAAAATATATCACAACAATATTATAATCAAACATCCATTACAATACAACTACAACAACTCGTCTGGATCATCCATGCATGAGAATTTTAGCATAAGAGGAAACAAGACAACGAAAGAAAATATGGGAATAGGTCACAACAACATTATAATCAAACCTCCATTACAATACAACTACAACACCTCGTTTGGATCTTCCATGCACGAGTGTTTCAACAAAAAAGTAAACAGATGATGAAAGAAGCTGACTTCTATTAATGAGAAATTCTCAGGTCTCATACATAACCAGAGAATAGCTCTTCTATCAAAATATTACAAATTGGGAGCTCTGCTCAACCATCGACCCTAACATATTCTTCCACTGATGTATTTAAACCCAAAATAATAGTTGGTGTCTTCTCTTGTCTTCCATGTTCCTTCTGTCAGAAGGAGACTTTGATCAGTATGGGCGTGTAGGAGAAACTACCCTCTGTTGTACTTTGAGCTGAAATCTTTATGTCTCCTTGGCTAGACCCTCCATGCTTCCATTCAAGGGGGGTAGAAAACAGTTCAACCACCATTCCTTCTTTCATTAACTGATTTCTTCTTGGGATCAGGATGTGGAAAAACTGCCCTCTGCGGTACTTCGGGCTGACAGTTTTATGTCTCCTCGGCCAAACCCTCAATGCTTTCATTTAAGGGGGTAATTGATTGTTCTCTTTCCTCTGGTGATAGACTGGTCATGGTATGCTAACGCTTTTCTTCTCCTCGTGACACTCCTTTGATGAATTGGCTTAATGCCCAGTTTATGTTGTCACGTGCTAATCTCGGAATGGACCCCATATAAGCACATGATTGTGGAAGCTGCCAAGGGAAGTTTGGGTCCACGCCACTTTGGCCCTCGCAATCCACCACCAAATGCCACGTACCTCTTCAACTACACTTTGGTTTTGATTGTGGAACCTCTCTAAAATTTTATTGTTCGGGCATGTTTTTTCCCCGCAATGAAGTGTGACCGTCGATCTGTTGTAAATCCGCGATCTGGGAAACCCTGTTATTTTAGCATCCCTACTCAAATTTATCCATCTATCAACTCCAGAACCCTTTTAGACTGTGCTTAGAGATGGAGCCAATTTTTGCGCTTGGGAGCTTTGAATGCTGAGAAGGAATACCTCCCGAAGGATGATCTCCTGAATCTGACATGGCAACCTCTCGTTAACTTCAGGACTTCAGACCTTCCTGTGACAATGTTGTAAAGATCAACGATTCTTGTTGATTTGAGATCAATGGTCCACAATTACTTCGGGAGTTCAAGCTTCGGGCCTTTTCAATGCATAGCTCTTACAACTCTCTGGAGCACCATATCTTTGAAGTAAGAGATCTTCCTCCACGTGTCCTCTTGTTTTGGATGACCGAGACTCACTTCGAGAGTTTGGGATTCAGGAGTTTTCTCCTATTTTCTCGTGCAATCCTCCGAAGTGAGAGATCTTCCTCCAAGTGTCCTCTTATTTTGTACGACCGTGATTCACTTTGGGAGTTCGAGCTTCGGTAGTTTTCTCATGTTTGCTCGCACAATCTTTCGAAGTGTTGTATCTTCGAAGTCTTAGATCCGTCGACGCGCGTCCTAAGCCTTCAATGACTCAGATTTACTTCAGGACTTCAGGCCTTCGGGATTTCTTTACTCACTCAACTTCTTCTTGATTCCTTCTGGAGTGTGAGATCGCCAGACACGTGTCCCTTTCTTGAAGATCAACGGCCACGGGCGATTGCGGGCTGACCACTTGCACTAACTTTAATTTCCTCCCTGATCCCCACAATGCGAAGATGCTCGTTCGTAGCGGGATCGATATGCACCATTGAACTGTTGATATAGCAAGATCAATGATCCTAAGCGATTACAGACTCCCAACTTAAAGGAAATTTAATTTTCTTTATGATCCTCGCAATGCCTCCCACCATCGATCTCTCTCCAATGAGATCGGGCGGTCGTGACTTATTCTTTGCTCGATCTAACAACTGATCTGAACTATACATAGGATCTATGTTGCTGAAAATCGAGCCTACCTGCTTGTATTTCAAGCTCAAAATGGATGGCTCTAAATGTTGCATTTCGCTCATGGATTTTCCCTGTGCAAACAAAGGACTTGTCCAGCTTGCAAAAACTACATACAACCCATGAAAACTTCATGTGATAACAAGGAGTATGAATTTGAAGTGATTTTGAAACCAGGGAAATTAAACTCAGGACCTAATCATTTGTCGCACATACTAACAGGTGAAGATGCAGGAAATTTTGATGACAGTCTACCAGACGTGCACTTGTTTGCAATACAGATGGTCGATGATTACTTTGTATATATTATCCAATTCCTGAGAATAGGAGTAGCCCAACTCAACTTTACAATTGTGCAGAAGAAGCAGTTGGTGGTAAAGGTAGCAAATTATCAACTTATAGAGAGAAATTTGTATAAATTAAGCACATATGGTATTCTTCGACAATGTGTATTAGAGCATGAGAGGCGTATGATATTATCGGAGGCACATGAATTTGTTGCAGGAGGCCACTATGCAGGGAAAGTGACGACTCAGAATATTTTGTGTGTAGGACTATGGTGGCCCACCCTTCATAAGGATGCTACAAAGTTTTGTTAGACTTATGATGCTTTTCAGTGAGTTAGGAAGCCATCCAAAAGAAACAAGATGCCTTTAATACCACAAGTTACATTGCAAGATTTTGATAAATGGGCAGTCAATTTCATTGGACCGATCAACCCACCAACAAAAAGGTCTAGAGCAAGATATATAATTATTGTGATAGATTACTTGACCAGATGAG